>OZ038514.1:62887695-62937695 GCA_964036315.1 Acanthosepion esculentum | reverse complement strand
GTGTAAATATCGTATTTTCTACGTGGGACATGTAATAGTTGGAAAAGCATGGACCGAGTGGATTTCCCATACTAACACCATTATGGCAACATTTACACCCAAACTAATGGTGTAATTTTTGAATATACGTTCACTATCATTGTTATTTACTTTGGGGGGGAAATTTTCTAATTTAATGGTCTATAAGGGGGTTAGGAAAGCTATTATCTAATTAGTATCTGTTTTACATTGTTGAGTTCTTTAAGGAAGAGTAGTCGAGAGGATGAATTCTGGTGAGCGCTTTTAATAACCTCATCCACCTGTAAAAATGATTAAAAATAAGGGAAGGCTTAATAATAAAAAAAAAAAAGCCAACACTTAATAAAATATTTTCTGGCTTTAAATAACCTGCAAAGCCATAGAAAACGAATCAATCAATCAATGAAATACAGATTAGCTACACAGGCAGTTATTTTAGATTTATTTACATTCTCTGGAATATAAATGCATAGAAACTACGATGCCCACAAAGTGAGGGATCAGTTTATATATTAGTTGTAATGTAGAATTGATCCCCCACTTTATATCCACATTATAATTTGTTGATTGTTGATAAGCCATAGAAAACGAATCAATCTATCAATGAAATACTGATTAGCTACACAGGCATGTCTTAGATTTATTTACATTCTCTGGAATATAAATGTATAGAAACTATCGTGGCCACAAAGTGAGTGATCAGTTTATATATTAGTTTTAATGCAGAATTGATCCCCCACTTTATTTCTACATAATTTCTTGATTGTTGATAAGCCATGGAAAACGAATCCATCAATCAATGAAATACTGATTAGCTACGCAGGCATGTCTTAGATTTATTTACATTCTCTGGAATATAAATGTATAGAAACTATCGTGGCCACAAAGTGAGGGATCACTTTATATATTAGTTGTAATGTAGAATTGATCCCCCACTTTATTTCCACATAATTTCTTGATTGTTGATAAGCCACAGAAAACGAATCAATCAATCAATGAAATACTGATTAGCTACACAGGTATGTCTTTCAGATTTATTTACATTCTCTGGAATATAAATGTATAGAAACTACTGTAGCCACAAAGTGAGGGATCAGTTTATATATTGATTGTAATATTGAATTTATCCCACACTTTATATCCACATTATAATTTCTTGTTTGATTATCAAATTCTGATTAAGTATGAATCCAGGTCATCTCCATCCCCCCCAGCTATGGGTTGGTTGTAGGAGTTGTCTCATTAAGTCATTATTATTAACCCTCACGAAAAAAGAAAATGTTCTTACAATCTAAAGGGTCGGTAATCCGTAAAAACGAATCAATATATTAACTAAATACTGATTAGCAATCCAGGCAAGTCATTTAGATTTATTTACATACTCTCGAATACAAATGTACAGAAACTACTGTGACCACAAAGTGAGAGATGAGTTCATATATTGATTGTAATATAGAATTGATCCCCCACTTTATATCAACATTATAATTTCTTGTTTGTTTAACAAATTCCCTTTAGATATGAATCCAACTCTTCTCCCCCACAGCTGTGGGTTAATTAGTAAGATGTGTATCACTAAACCACTATTATCTCTAAAATGAAAAAAAAAAAGGTAGCAAACATTACAAGACGCCGAGGTGCCTCTGCCTAGTCCCGTCCTCGGTATGACGATGAACTACGTCCGGCAGCAAGGCCTCTGATCAGGTGGTTTGAGGAGTGAGAAACCACCTCTTAATTACTGTTGTTCGCAGATTCCACCCTAAACGGAGTGCCTAGTTCCAATTTCTACTCTTAAGGATTTACTTGTACCTAAAGTCCTCTATCTCTCATCTCTTCATTGAAATTTTCCATCTTGAGCTGATGAAGCTGAATGTTTGCTCGTAAAATCTTTTTCAATTTTTCACTTGGATCATCTGGAACAGAATCCATACTGTGTGGGCTTAACGACACACCCAGTTGAAATACGAGGGTCATTCAATAAATAAGGTGAATTTTTCGGTATAACAACTTCTAATACAGAGAGAAGCTTACTCTTTTTTTTATTTTTTTTTGTTTTACTTCTTTTTCACATGGATTTAATTTCTTTTGCAGATTAAAAAAAACAAACTTTTGTCGATTAACAAAGATGGCCGACCAAGAAGCATGCTCCAGGATTAAACAGCGGTCAGTTATCAAGTTTTTGGTTGCTGAAGGGTGCAAACCAGTTGAAATTCATAGGAGAATGTCAACTGTGTATGGTGCCACATGTTCCAGCCAAAGAAAGTCTACAAGTGGGCTAAATTGTTTAAAGAATGACGGAGCAGTGTTGAGGATGAAGACAGGCCTGGGATGCTTAGAGAAGTGAGGTGGTCGAATCAGTCAATTACCTCATTCAGTCTGACAGAAGGGTGACAGTGGATGACATTGCAAGGACTTTGAGCTTATCTGTTGGGACAAACGCAGGGGTCATCAGTCAGAAGGAGTCATCTTGCATCATGACAACGCAAAGCCTCACACAGCAGCACAAACGGTGTAGACTATAAACGAGCTGGACTGGGAACTGTTCCCTCATCCCCCTTACAGCCCAGACCTTGCCCCTTCAGACTTTCACCTGTCTGGTCCCTTGAAAGCGTTCACGAGAGGCACGAAGTTTAAAAGCGACGATGAAGTCAAAAGTGTTGTGAGCGACTGGCTGAGACATCAGTCCAAAGATTTTTACGCTGAGGGAATACGGAAGCTTGTGCACAGATGGGAAAAGTGTGCGACAGTGCTGGGAGACTACGTTGAAAAAAAAAGTAAGCTTCTATCTGTATTAGAAGTCCTTATAAAAAAATTCACCTTATTTATTGAAATACCCTCATATTACTCACCATATAAACACCGAAAATAAGCGACATCAAGCCTGGTCAGTAGATAGAGGGGTAACCGTTTGGTAATACCAGGTGTTGCAAGCTTGGGTGTGCTTGTGGGGTATAATGGCTCGGAATTATTAATAGGTGAGCCGAGTTCCAATTCCAGTCGGGTTCGTTATATACGTTTTATTTGAATTTCCTTTTTGCGTCTCATTTTGTGTTTGTGGCGTTCAGGCATTTGAAAACTGTCGTCCAATTATAGAAGAGATGTTGTCGTTTGGTTTTTATTTTCCAGATTTATCAATTTCAGCCTGCAAGGATATATTCAGTTTTCTCGTTTCCATTTAAAAAACGGAATCATATTCTTCCATTGGATATTTGCAGTCGTTCGCTCATGTTTCTTTAGAAAGAATAGTAAAGACACAGAAACTTTAATAAAATCAAAAAAAAAAAAGATTCATAAAAATTTCCGAAGGCGAAATGCTTGTAATATTATCGAAATATTCTCATATATCTTTTTGTCATTGTCAGGTTGAATTTTATTCGCGAAGTTCCGAGTTACAATTAAGAAAAGTTTAAACAAATTTACTAGATGAAGAAATCAAGAATTCTCTTTGTTTTTAAATCTTTATTAAAAAGATATAAATTCGCCAAAAAAAGTTTGTCATACCAAAATAGATAAATAAATAAATAAATAAAATAAAGAAATAATTTTAAAAAAAAAATGACAGAACTTAGCAAAAAATGATTTCCAAAATAGCAAACGAAACAAAAGACGTAAACGACAAAGAAAATGGTGCTTTTGTGATGTTAGAACCTTCACTCCAACCCCCCCCCCGAAGAAAGAAAACGAAAACGAAAAAAGAAAGAAAAATTAGAATAATAATGAAATGAGAACTATAGTATAAAGATTAGAAAATCTTATTGATGTACAAGAGACATTAATGAAAGCGGATCAAAAGAAAACTATTCATAAAAGCACTGCGTGTACTTAGAGAACACAATAAGATTCAAATGATTGTTTATGAAGAAAACGAACAGGGAAATAAATAAAATAACTCTGAAGTTGGTCGATAATTTCGAAATAAAATTCATCTGTAAATGCTTGTTCAGCGACAGATTAGAAACTAACCAATCATCAGTGCATAACATTTTGAAAACAAAACAAAAACGTTACTTTTTTTTTTATCTTAAACATGAAACAAAAAAATATGAAAACAACAAAATCTATCTTTGGGAATCATGAACGTTCCGGCACCAATTCATAGTAGACGTGTGACCACTGAAAATATATTGAATTCGTTTAACAAATATATATATATTATATATATATATATATATATATATATATATATATATATATATATATATATATATATATATATATATATATATATATATGTATATATATATGTATATATATATGTATATATATATATATGTATGTATATATGTAAGTATATATGTATGTATATATGTGTGTATATATGTATGTATATATATATATATATACACATATATAAATACATATATACATACATATACATATATATATACATATACATATATATATACATATATATATATGTATGTATATATGTGTATATGTATATATATATATATATATATATATATACATATATATATACATATATATATACAAACATATATACATATATAAATATATATATACATACATACATATATAAATACATATATACATATATATATATGTATATATATGTATATGTATATATATATGTATATATATATATGTATATATGTATGTATATATGTGTGTATATATGTATGTATATATATATATATATACATATATACATACATATATACATACATATATACATACATATACATATATATACATATATACATACATATATACATACATATATATATATATATATAAATATAATATATATATAAAAATATATATATATATATATAAATATAATATATATATAAAATATATATATACATACATATTTTTGTTTCTTTATATATATATTATATTTATATATATATATTTATATATGTATATATATTTATATGTGGCCGCGTGGTTAAAACGTTCGCATTCTGACCATAAGACTGAGGTTCGAATCTCACCATGGTCGATTTGATGTATCAGATGTTTAGTTTGAGTTCTTAAAGAGATAAACTACAGACGAGGATTTTTAAACAGTCAGGAAAGCAAGACGTGTCAAGGTATTTATTGTAGAATGTCGTGTTAACAGGAGACAATTCAGAAATACATTTCTTAAGGATTATTTTAGGGCTACCATCAAGTCCAAATGTTTTCTGAGAATAAAGTTTAGAGATGATAGCAGAAATCATGGTCGGACTTATACACATATCACTCAATTTGTTTTTGTGTTGGAAGAGGTCGATCCGAGCGTGCGGCACCTTTGGAAAGTGCCTGGAAAACCTACCACGGGTTGACCCAAGCCTTGTGAGTGAAATTGGGTAGATGAAACCCTTGGTTACTGTCGATAGCTGTCCTTTGCACGAAGTCACAAGTCATCGTGCCCGAGGGCTTGAGCGTGCTGGCCTTGTTCAAAATGTTGATCACGGTAGATAACACGCTCTTTCCCAGAAACTGTAACTAAGGTCTGCTCAGCATAGTTGCAGTGTAATCCACAGGTGGGATCTGTGGGTGTTGAATAAACACAAATGTGCCTGAGCGGGCGTCCTCAATAGGGATTGGCTAGCCGCCCTAGTAGAATGGTGTCCTAGAATACGAATGGCCAGCTATACATATAAATATAATATAATATTTATTCTATTTTATTCGTAAATAAAACAAATAATTAAATGAACACAAATAAATTTAATAATATTATTTATTTTCTAAATTACATCTAATGCTGACCATTAACAACCCTTTCTTTTTGATTGCTAAGGAACTTCTAGAGTAAACTGCATTTGCATTATAGATATTATAGCTCTCTTCTATCAGTAATGCTGGCATTAATTCCTGACCTCTGACAATAC
This sequence comes from Acanthosepion esculentum, assembly GCA_964036315.1. Classification (NCBI taxonomy): domain Eukaryota; kingdom Metazoa; phylum Mollusca; class Cephalopoda; order Sepiida; family Sepiidae; genus Acanthosepion; species Acanthosepion esculentum. Next base: position 62,931,834 of record OZ038514.1, on the reverse strand, counting down.
CTTTATTCATGATTTTGAGTTCATTCCTATACTAAAATCATTAGCTATGCATTTGCATTATACATATTATAGCTCTCTTCTATCAGTAATGCTGGCATTAATTCCTGACCTCTGACAATACCTTTATTCATGACTTTGAGTTCATTCCTATACTAAAATCATTAGCTATGCATTTGCATTATACATATTATAGCTCTCTTCTATCAGTAATGCTTGCATTAATTCCTGACCTCTGACAATACCTTTATTCATGACTTTGAGTTCATTCCTATACTAAAATCATTAGCTATGCATTTGCATTATACATATTATAGCTCTCTTCTATCAGTAATGCTGGCATTAATTCCTGACCTCTGACAATACCTTTATTCATGACTTTGAGTTCATTCCTATACTAAAATCATTAGCTATGCATTTGCATTATACATATTATAGCTCTCTTCTATCAGTAATGCTGGCATTAATTCCTGACCTCTGACAATACCTTTATTCATGACTTTGAGTTCATTCCTATACTAAAATCATTAGCTATGCATTTGCATTATACATATTATAGCTCTCTTCTATCAGTAATGCTTGCATTAATTCCTGACCTCTGACAATACCTTTATTCATGACTTTGAGTTCATTCCTATACTAAAATCATTAGCTATGCATTTGCATTATACATATTATAGCTCTCTTCTATCAGTAATGCTGGCATTAATTCCTGACCTCTGACAATACCTTTATTCATGACTTTGAGTTCATTCCTATACTAAAATCATTAGCTATGCATTTGCATTATACATATTATAGCTCTCTTCTATCAGTAATTCTTGCATTAATTCCTGACCACTGAAAATCCCTATCTTCCCGATTTTTAATGCATTCCCCTAATACATTTACATTTTGCATATGATAGCCCGATTCTAGCAAAAGGCTTGCATTCATTCTTCACGACTGACAATTCCTTTCTCATGATTTTCAATGTATTCTTTATACTGAAATCAATAGCAACACATTTACTTTTTATAAAAATTCTACCAGTAGTCTTGAATACTAGAAGAATACTTGTGATATTTCCGGTCACCTGACGATCCCTTTCAATGCATTCCTATAGTAAGGTCATATATTTATATCTATATTTATTTATATTTATTTTTATGCATATATATATATATATATATATATATATATATAAAAGACAATTGAAAAAAAATGTCTCTTAGTCATTGCCGGCGCAAATATTTTAAAATATTTTTCGCTTTTAAACTTGCCTTGGAAAAGAGGCATTGACGAAACGCCTCGGCAATGCCTAAGAAATATTTTTCCAATTGTCTTTGATATATATATATATATATATGGAGAAAGAGAAAGAGAGAGAGAGAGGGAGAGAGAGGGGGAGAGAGAGGGTAAAATGTTATTATATGTAAATGCATTACTTATGATTTTACTATAGGATTGCATTGAATATTAGGAAGATAGGTATTGTCAGTGGTCACATATACAAAAAGGAAGTAGGAGCATAAAAAGTAACACGCACACACACACACACACAGAGACACACACACACACACATATATATATATATATATATATATATATATGCAGAAATATAGTCTTAAAGTGTGCTATATTTATGGGGTAAAGTGCTCAATATCAGAGATAGAGCGTGTGTAAATATAAAAGTGGACATGGAAGTCAGCACTTAGAGGCGACAGTCTGTTTCATGCTAGTGCAATCGTCAGGCGACTCCTGACGATTGCACTAGCATGAAACAGACTGTCGCCTCTAAGTGCTGACTTCCATGTCCACTTTTATATATATATATATATATATATATATTGTCAACTCTTTTGTATGGTTCTGAAACTTGGAGACCTTATAGATGGCACATTAAACGATTAGATGTCTTCCATAAAGGTTGTTTCCATACAATCGCTGGCCTAACGTTCGACGATCGAGTGTCAAGCAATGCTTTTACATTTTGCATATAATAGTCCTATTCTGCCAGGAGGTTTGTATTGATTCCTCTTCTGTAGTTTCAGTCTTTAAGAACTCAGGCTAACCATTTGATCCTTCTATCGGATCAGAGTATCGGATTAGCCTTCTACCTAGAGACTAATTAATCTGAATTGATTAATCATCTCACATCGCAGTGACATTTCATATAAGCAATATGGCTTTTACTTCTCTACCTCATCGACTCAAGTGTTAATGATTATTGGTGAAAAGTCCTATCAAGCTCTAGATAAGAATGGTGAAGCTCCGTATGTTGCTTTGGATCTTTTAAAATCATTTGACAGGGTTTGGCAAATTGGTCTTCTTCATAAGTTGAATGGTATTTCTGGACGAATATTTGAGTCAGTCTTTCTAATGAAATCGTGTTTTGTTTTCTAGGGAACTACGTTGTTTTTAATTTTCTTAAATGACCTTCCTGATGTCATCAGCTTTTTTTGTGACGTACAGTGGCCGTTAATAATTAGGTTTAACTCAAGATTTCAATGTTAAGATACAACAGTATTTAATTACAACCGCAATTAAATACCTAACAAGAACAAAGCAGTAAATGTCAACCAAAGATAATTAACCATTTCAGTGAAAACCTTGTTAGTACGACGGCTCGGCTTAACGTCCGGTAAATCCTAAATCAAAACCCAAATCATCGTCGCAAATAATTCACACTAATTCGACTGGATAGTTCCAGTCAATAGTCACTCAATAATCACACAATAATCACCGCAGTCAGTAGCCTGACACCGCTATTTATACACGTGGCGGAAAACATATATTCGTAAGTCCAGAATCTTGGTTTTGGTAGTTACTCATTTTCTTCCTATATGACAGTATCTATGTTGATGATACAGCTATTTATTCTTGTTTTCATAGTAAGTCTGATCTTTTCGGTAAAGTCAGATTGGCAACTGATCTCAAAAATCACCTACAATCTGTGGATAACTGGGGAAAGGTGTGTCATGTTAATTTTAATGCCTCCAAAACGAAAGTGCTCTTCTTATATTCCGCGGGAACCATTTTTAACTTCCATCTCTGCAAGACTGATGCTAATCTCCAGGAGACTGATTCCTTGCGCCTTCTCGGACAAAAGTTTTCAGTTTATATAGAGTCGAAAGAGTATATTGAATCAACTGCTAAGTCTGCATTTAAGAAACTCTATCCACTAAATCGTGCTAGGCAAATTTTATCGTCAGAATCTATCTTACATCTTTACAGTCTACCATTCATCATTGTCTTGAATATTGCTGCTTTGGCTGGTCTGGTGCCGCTACTATATATTTAGAGATTCTTAAATAAAGAAGAATCTGCAACGTTATTGGTGCTGACCTGGCATCTCGGCTTCAGTCCCTTTGTCAATGCCGTACCATAGTTTTCATGTGCCTCTTGTATAAATGCTTTCATGGTAATTGCTCTAATGAAATTTCCTCTATGGTTCCTAAACTTTATGAATTTAAGCGCAGTCGTAGGTCATTTTACCGTTGAAATGGTTAGATTTAACCGTAAGTTCTATGCTAACAGTTTCTTCCTCCACACTTCTCACTTGTGGAACTCCCTTCCGTATGGTCTTCAAAGATTTATATGTAATGTAAATCGTCATCTGTCTCCTTAATTCTTATTCTTTTTTCAGTATTATTCTTCATATTCTTCAACACTTAGAAATCACTTACGTCCTAGTGGCTTTATTGCCTTGCTTGCATCTCTAGAGCCGAACTTGAGGGACGCTAAGCGTTGTTTCATTCTATCAGCAAACAGTAACTTTGCTTCATTGACGACACGCTTTCGTTCACTCGTTACGAATAGAGACAAAGTGATGTCTGTTGCAATCAAACGGATCGCTCTGGTATAACCAGAAAAAGTGATTCCTGTGGACTATAGCAGTCGTGCATGCAGAGAGATCCAAGGAAATGAACGCGGTTTAACTTGATATAGATATGCTGGAATGAACGCATCGATGTCGGCTTTCACTCCAGAGACCTTAGATCTCCGGACCAAAAGTTATGCCCCAACTGCTGATGGCAGTGTAGGATTTGTTATTGCTGTACAGGGCCACACGGAAGTGACAGTCTCGACTGCAACGAATGCAAGCGAAGAGGCTCTCCTTCGGTGTCGATGTGTTGCTTTCTTCCCATTGAGCACGCTTCTTCCCGGCGATAAGACTCCGTTTCTTCTTTTTCGCGCCAGCCCTCGGTGTAAATCGCATCTCCATCGTGAGCGATCATTAGCGACGTCTTTCCTCTTCTCTTCTGCAAGGAAGTGAAGGAATAAAATCAGAGTACCTGAGAAGAAACAATGCAGAAGTGTTGAATTTAAGGCATGCAAGATTTCACAGCTCTAGCATCACTCCTTCATAATCAGCCTACGAATTTTTCAGCCTACTCTCTTGCCTGTAAAGATACAATGCAGTTATTAATAAGACGATATTAAATCAATGGATGCAAGTTTCCACAGGTCTAGCATCATTCCTTCATAGTAAGCCTATGAATTTTTCAGCCTAATCTCTTGCCTGTAAAGATACAATTCAATTATCAATAAGACGATATTAAATCAATGGATGCAAGTTTCCACAGCTCTAGCATCATTCCTTCATTAGTCAGCCTTTGAATTTTTCAGCCTAATCTCTTGCCTTTAAAGATACAATTCAGTTATTAATAAGAAGTGTTGAAATTAATGGATGCAAGTTTCCACAGCTCTGGCAATTTTCCTTCGTCGGCCTATGAACTTTTCAGTCCACCTTCGTACCTGGAATGAAACAATGCAATTATTAATGAGAAGAGTTGAAATTAATGCCTGCAAGATTTCACAGCTCGAGCATCACTTCTTATAGTCAACCTATGAACTTTTGTCCTACCCTCGTAACGGAAAAGTGTTGAAATTGATGCTTGCAAGATTTCATAACTGTAGCATTACTCCTTTATAGTCAGCCTATGAACTTTTCAGCCCACCCTCATACCTTGAAAGAAACAATGCAGTTATTAATAGGAACTGTTGAAATTGAAGCTTGCTAAATTTTATAGCCATGGATCAATCGTTCATAATCACCCTCTGAAGTTTTCAGCCCACCCTCGTAAACTGTATATTATTCTAACATCTTTCCAAATAGATCTTTTCCTCGTACCAGTTGAAATGACTCATATCTTACCTCGTCAAATGCTTATTTTACCGTATATTTTGGAGAGAAAAAAACCCCGATTTGCCAGTTTTATACTTACGAAATTTGAAATTCAAATTGTCTTTTCAAATAATGTGTCGTCTATTAAAGCCAAGTATTCAAGCAGAATAGTGAAGTTTCGAAAATTACACCTGCTTAGTCTATGTATTTTAGAAGTTAATGTCAAACTCGTTCGGAAACTTGAGAACATATGAGTCCGGATGTCATTTGTCTTACAAATAATTCTGATAAAATTATGAATAAGAAAAAAGAAAAAGTGGTGTGTACAATATTAAATATGAGCTAGACGCTATTAAAACAAATTGCTTAAAGCTATATGAAAATATTTAAATATTTCTGAAAAACAGCATTTTCAAAATGTCGTTAACCCGTTTAACTCACGTATATACACAGTAAAAATACGATCGGTTTTCTGCTGTGGTTTTCACGGACTGGAAATGTTAGCCCTGCGCCCAACCGGTTTTGAATTCACATTCCTTCTATGCGCAAAACAAAGGTAATTATCTGGATCTGCCGCACTGCTGCTAAAACGCCAGATTTAGTTGGGATCCGGGGTAACGTAGAAAAATAAATTGTTTCATAACTTTCGCTTCCTGGAATTAGAACTCGACGTGCAAATAACAATTTAAGCACCGATAAGCGCTACGCATAACCTATTTCGAAAAAATGAACAATTATTCTGTCTATGTCACTCTCTTCAAGGAAACGTGGCCCAGTGGATAAAGGCGTTACTTAGATCCAGCGACTAGACACAAAGTTCAGTACCAGGCTACATCAGTGGTGAAACAAGACTTGAAGAGTTGAGTTAAAGGGAAGTAACTGAGACATCCGGAAGAGGCATGGCGCGTGGAACTAGAACAACCTACCCTGGTGGACGAAATAAAGGGTTCCGTTCAAATTTCCAAACACAGCGTACAGCGACCGAAACGTTGTGAATATGTCAATGAGGATAACAGACCGAATAATATCAGTGAACAATTTATATATATATATATATATATATATATATATATATATATGTGTGTATTAATGTTAATGTAAAAAAATGTTGCAATTTACATACACTAAATATAAGCTCCATCATGTCATGCAGCGGTAGTATATATATATATATATATATATATATATATATATATATATATATATATATATATATATATATATATATATGTGTGTGTGTGTGTATGAAAAAATATACTCTTAAGCAGTGTTATATTTATGGGATAAAGTACTAAATATCAAAGATAGAGCGTGTATAAATATAAAAGTGAATATTGAATACAAGAAAAAAAACATCACTCGTGGCCTGACGATTGTGTCTAGCATGAAACAGCCTGTCGCCTCTAAGTGTTGACTTCAATGTTCACTTTGATATATATATATATATATATATATATATATATATATATATATATATATATATATATATATATATATATATATATATAGCGCATGTTTGGTTAAATAATTAAGACGTATTATGTCTATTTATTCTAAATATAATCCTTTCAAATCTACGAATTAGAGGCTGTAGATTATTGATCAAGAAAAATTACAAAACTTTCTTTCAAAAAATATTTAATTTCCCTAGAACTTTCAGTCTCATTTGAAACCATGGCACTGTGGATAAAAGCGTTAGTTAGATCCAGATTAATGTAAATAGTGTTAAGTTTCTTATTAACAAGGAAAATGGGTTGCTCTTCCTCTTGATTCAGTAAGCCGTGGTCGTAGAAAAGAAAGTCGTGCTCCTGTCAGTAGGAGAAGGTTTGATCTTTTTGAAAATGATAGTTTTAATAATAGTTAATATAGATAGAATATTTACAAAAGTTTGATATCGCTTAACACGTCTGGATCGGGTTGCGACTTGGAACGAAAGTATGCATTCTGAAATATTTATCAGAGAATCGAACATCGAATTACGTTCGGGCGGGTGTGAATTGCGTGTTTGTTAATTAGCCAATTCTCGATGTGTCTATCGTGTGGATTCTCTCGGTTGACTCCCGGCTGTCGCTCGGCTGTTTGCCAAAACGCAGTATATATAAGGAGCCATCTACTCATGCGTTTTGTCACTCTCCTTTGCTCACAAGAGGAGGCAGAAGGGTCATTTCCTCTGGTTTGTTTTTAACTTACCCAGACTTTAAATATCGACAAACTTGAAGGCCGTTTGCATTCAAACCTTACATATTTCTCTGATAAGCCTTTAGGCGAATATAGACAACACAAATGTTGTCACCTGTCAAAATCTGTCGTCCTTTGAACAACAGATGTTTTCACAAATTTGACTTCACCAAAAGATTCCCACTCATACATTTTTCTGTTCCACGCACTACCTCAAAAAAACAGAAATAATAACAAAAATAATAACAGTAATAATAATAATAATAATAACAACAAAAAATTGTAGTAAATAATAATGATATTAAATAATAATAATAATAATAGTTTTAATAATAGTAAATAATTTACAGATGTTTGATATGGCTTAACACCTCTGGATGGTGTGGCAACGTGCAAACAAAGTGTGCATTCTCAAACTTTTATCAGAGAATCGAACATCGAGTTAAGTTCAGGCGGATTTGAATTGAGTATTTGTTAATCAACCAATTCTCGATATGTCAGTACTCTGCCGTTTTCCTGGCTGTCTCTTAGCGGTCCTTCGGCTGCCTCTATCCAACTGCCTCTCGGTTGAATTTCCGTCTGTCTGTCTGAAATCGTATATATAAGGAGCCACGCCTTTCTCACCATCATTTGATCACAAGACGAAACCTTGTGATAAATATGGCAACAAAGATGAGGACAATAGTCCGAATAATGTAAATAGTGTACATAATACCTCATCTCAGAAATATAGATAGATACTGAAAGGCCGAAACGTTGTAATAAATATGGCAACAAAAATGAGGACAATAGTCCGAATAATGTAAATAGTGTACATAATACCTCATCTCAGAAATATAGACAGATACTGAAGGTCCGAAACGTTGTAATAAATATGGCAACAAAGATGAGGACAATAGTCCGAATAATGTAAATAGTGTACATAATACCTCATCTCAGAAATATAGATAGATACTGAAGGTCCGAAACGTTGTGATAAATATGGCAACAAAGATGAGGACAATAATCGGAATAATATAAATAGTGTACATAATACTTCATCTCAGAAATATAGACAGATTATAAAGGGCGGAAACTCTTGATGAGATGAGGTATTATGTACACTATTTGTAGGTGGTTGGAATGTCGGACTGAACCCTTTATTTCGCTCGCTGGGGTAGACTGTTCTAGTTCCACGTGCCATGTCTAATGGAAGTCAGTTATCAGTTATCTCCTGTTAATTCCCTTCTCCAAGTTCTCTACCGCCTTAATCCGGTATTGAACTCACACTCTTTGAGTCCTGTCACTGGATTTAACCAACGCCCTTTTCCACTTTATGTCCTATCACTGGATCTAACTAATATATATAGGGATAAATTCAATTCATTTACTCTATTTACTTATTCGGACTATTGTCCTCATCTTTGTCGCCATATTTATTACAACGTTTCGGCCTTTCAGTATCTGTCTATATACCTGAGATGAGGTATTATGTACACTATTTACATTATTCGGACTATTGTCCTCATCTTTGTCGCCATATTTATTACAACGTTTCGGCCTTTCAGTATCTGTCTATATTTCTGAGATGAGGTATTATGTACACTATTTACATTATTCGGACTATTGTCCTCATCTTTGTCGCCATATTTATTACAACGTTTCGGCCTTTCAGTATCTGTCTATATTTCTGAGATGAGGTATTATGTACACTATTTACATTATTCGGACTATTGCCCTCATCTTTGTCGCCATATTTATTACAACGTTTCGGCCTTTCAGTATCTGTCTATATTTCTGAGATGAAGTATTCTGTACACTATTTCTTAAAACAGGGCTCATCAGACGAATATGTGAAGAATTCCCTAAATAAAAATCCCTAATAAATATCTTAAATTTATATCTAAAATAATAGCACAATTTCAAATAAAATTAAGAACATTTTTCAAATAGAATATCTAAAAATTTCCAAAAAGAGTATCTTAAATATGCGAAAATAATGTTTAAAAACATCTAAAAGAAAAAACCTAAAAATATTTTAATATATGTAAAAATGAAAAGCTAAATATCTTGTTCGCTGCCGACACTTGAGTTTGAACATAGATCGCCAGTGAGCAAACACAGGAGATCCTATTGTTGTCTGTAAAGAAACTATACCTTCTGAGGCAGTGTCATTTTGTTAGTTCTCGTCTCATTTGATTTCTCTGCCTATTACCCTCTCCTCCCCGTAGCGACTGGGGAGCTATCGTTTAGGCACTTCTCCCCGTCTCAATTCACCCTTAGTTCGCTACATGTCTTTTATACCGGCCTATATTAGATTGGAATTACGACAAGTGTGTGTAAGCGAAAAAGTTTTGGTTGCATAACCAATGTATGCTATTGTTATTAATTTATGTGATGCACTGTAGCACATCAGTTGGAATTAATGCTTGTGAAACTACAAGATAAAACTATAATTGTTTTCCAGTATGAGATGTTGCTATCATCTGTCGCTATAAAGCAATTCAGCTGAAATTATTGCAAGTGAGTCGACGAAAAAATTATTTCCAATGTTGTTTTTATCTATGGGCGTTTTAAACTTTAGTTGATTTTAAAAGGAGTGAGACTAGAAATTCTTTTTAAATAGAATTGGAAAAATTTTGAAAAATAATATCCAAAAATGTCTAAAAATCATATTTAAAATACTGTTGAATAATCTCTAAACTTAAAATTTAAATATACCAGGAAAATATCTAAAACGTAAAAACATAACAGGCCTCAAAATGTAAATAGATTGTATAAAATGTATTTCAAATATATCGAAACAAAGATATAAAAGTTTATCTAATAATATGTAAAAGAATGTCTAAAACATTTAATGGAATTATACAGAAAGCAAGTGTAAAAGTAAAAATCTGTAAAAATATCTAGAAATGTGTAAAAGAAATAAATAATATATCTAAAGTTTAATAGACAATAAAGGTTATCTAATAATCTCAAAAGATATAGATATATCTAGAAATTGTATATAAAATGATGTTTAAAAATTTAAAGAAATTATTAAAAAAAGAATCTAAAAACGACTAAAAATCTCTGAAAATCTCTAAAAAGTAAATCTAAAGTATCTAAAATTATACAAAAATATCTAGAAATCTCTAGAAATATCTAAAACTTATAATTAAAATAATGTCAATCATGTAGAAATTATACAAAAATATCTGGGAATCTGTAGAAACATCTAAAATTGTAACTAAAATATTGTCTAAAATGTAGAAATTATACAAGAATATCTAGAAATCTCTAGAAATATCTAAGAATAATAACTAAAATAATGTTTAAAATGTAGAAATTATACAAAAATATCTTGAAATCTCTAGAAACATCTAAAATTGTAACTAAAATAATATCCAAAGATGTTTAAAAATAATATTTAAAAAACTGTTGAATAATCTCTAAACTGAAAATTTAAATATATCTAGAAAATATCTAAAACGTAAAAACATAACAGGCATCAAAACGTAAATAAATTGTATAAAATGTATTTCAAATATATCTAAACAAAGATATAAAAATTTTATCTAACAATATATAAAATAATGCCTAAAACATTTAATGGAATTATACAGAAAGGATGTGTAAAAGTAAAGATCTGTAAAACTATCTAGAAATGTGTAAAAGAAATAAATAATATATTTAAAGGTTAATATACAATACAGGCTATCTAATAATCTCAAAAGATGTAGAAAAATCTAGAAGGTGTATCTAAAATATTGTTTAAAATTTTTCAGAAAGAATCTAAAAACGACTAAAAATCTCTGAAAATCTCTACAAAGTAAATCTAAAGTATCTAAAATTATACAAAAATATCTAGAAATCACTAGAAATATCTAAAACTTATAATTAAAATAATGTCAATCATGTAGACATTATACAAAAATATCTAGAAATATCTAAAATTTATAACTAAAATAATGTCTAAAATGTAGAAATTATACAAAAATATCTAGAAATCTCTAGAAATCTCTAAAAATTATAACTAAAATAATGTGTAAAATGTAGAAATTATACAAAAACATCTAGAAATCTCTAGAAATATCTAAAAATTATAACTAAAATAATGTGTAAAATGTAGAAATTATACAAAAATATCTAGAAATATCCAGAAATATATAAAAATTATAACTGAAATAATGTCTAAAATGTAGAAATTATATAAAAATATCTAGAAATTTCTAGAAACATTTAAAAATTATAATTAAATAATTTCTATCATGTAAAATTATACAAAAATATATAGAAATATCTAAAAATTATAACTAAAATAATGTCTAAAATGTAGAAATTATGCAAAAATATCTAGAAATTTCTAGAAACATCTAAATTGTAACTAAATTAATATCCAAAAGTCATATTTAAAATACTGTTGAATAATCTCTAAACTGAAAATTTAAATATACCGAGAAAATATCTAAAACGTAAAAACATAACAGGCCTCAAAATGTAAATAAACTGTATAAAATGTATTTCAAATATATCGAAACAAAGATATAAAAGTTTATCTAATAATATGTAAAAGAATGTCTAAAATATTTAATGAAATTTTACAGAAGGTATGTGTAAAAGTAAAAATCTGTAAAAATATCTAGAAATGTCTAAAAGGAATACCTAATAAATCTAATGTCCAATATACAAAAAAGGATATCTAATAATCTCATAATATGAACAAATATCTAAAACGTATATCTGAAATATGAAGAATAGTATCTGAAAAATAAAGAAATTCAAAAAGAATATCTAAAAACTACGAAAAATCTGCAGAAATATCTAAAAAATAAATCTAAAGTATCTGAAATTATACAAAAAATATATAGAAATCTCCTGAAATATCTAAAAATAATAACTAAAATAATGTCTAAAATGTAGAAATTATTAAAAAAAATATTTTTGAAAATATCTAGAAATCTTTCAAACATATATCTAAAATCTAAAAAATAATGCTTTAAAAATTTAATGAAATTATACAAATAAAATATCTCAAATTTCTAAAAATATTTAACAATATATAGAGAATATGAAAAAAATGGAGTCCGAAAATAATCAGAAATATTTTCTAAAAATAATATTTACACATCTATACAAAATATCTAGACATATCTAAATAATATATGTAAATAAGTTCTGAAAAATGTACAAAAAATGAAAAGAAGAATATCTAAAAACTTAAAAATTAAAATTACGTCTAAAAGAGTAAGAAATTATATAAAAACTTTATCTAAAAATCTCTAGAAAAATTTAAATTAATGTCTGAAAATTTAAAGAAATTAGAAAAAAAAACAATATCTAGAAATCCCTAATAAATATCTTAAATTTATATCTTAGATAACACAATTCCAAATAAAATTAAAGTCATTTTTCAAAAATATCTAAAAACATCTAAAAGAAATATCTAAAAATATTTTAATATAGGGTGACCCCAAAAAAACGGGATTATTTTAACAATCCATTAAAATCAAGAGTGATGGAAGAAAAATATTTAATTCATAGTAATTGAAACCTTAAAACATGCCATTTAAGAAACAATGATGGAATTTTCATTTTTTTAAAATTACGTCCTGTAGATGGCGTCCTCCTGTACGAATGCATTCTTGAAATCTGCTGTTGAGATTCCTCATTGACTGCTGCAACATCTGAGCTGGGATACTGTGAAAATCATTCTCGTTACAAAAATGGCGAAATGTTTACTTGCTCAAGGTCACTGTCTCGCAGTGTTGCCACTTGCTCATGTCTGGCTATACGCACTCCAAAAATTCCCGTTTTTTGGGGGGTCACCCTGTATATGTAAAAATGAAAAGCTTGTTACATAGAATTAATGTGTCGCTGACGACACTTGGGTTTGAACATAGATCGCCAGTGAGCAAATACAAGCAATCTTATTATTGAATTAAGTAGACCACGTGGCCATAGAGGAAACGCGGAAGTAGGAACTATCTTAACGTCTAATATCCGCCATTTATATTCTCCTCATTTCTATTACTATTCGGATCGCTATTTCTAGTCTATCCTCTTTTACTATACGGACCGCTATTCTCTACTCTATTCACTCTACTATTTCTCTATTTGGATCACTATTCGAGCGAGTATTATCGAGCAAGTACTATTAGTGCGAGTGATGTTCGAAGACATCTGGCACTAGAATTGTTCAACGCCGTACTATAGTCGTATCTGCAATTACAAAGTCTCTACTACAACGAGCATTGCGAAGTATTCATTGACATTACAAAAGTGGCAGCGTGTCATTCGTTGACATCAAAAATATCTGTAAGACAGATTAAAAAATATTCCAATAGAAATTCGTATAAATATGCTGAAATATATTGAAAACATTGCTCGTTTTCATCTGAGATGAAGAAAATACAAACTTTAATCCAAATGATCATAATATATGGAACAAAATAAAATAGAGACAGTGTAAGCAGTGTTACAAGTTAAACTTAAATCGTTATTCATCGAGATCGTGTTTTAAAAAGAAAAAAAATAGTGCGAAAAAAGTAGATGGTAGAAGACGTGTTGTTGAGTGTTAACATCTTGATTTCGAATACTATCTTATAAGGGAACGGCTAATAATACCATTAGAGATGAGGAGAACAGATACTACACTTTGATCGCAGCCCGAAGGCCAGGGAGTGAAGAAAAGGGTAACTCAAGTAGCATTGGCTGCTCGGTCAATCAATGCCGAATGTTTCCTTATAAGGGAACGGCTAATATTACCATTAGAGATGAGGAGAACAGATACTACACTTGGTATCTACTTGACCCCCCCCCCCACTGAGTCATGTTGTGACACAAGGTCGGTTTTTAACGTGGGGACCCGAGTGTTTCCACCCGGGCCGCTGGTCTTAGCTTGTCCAAGCTGGTCATAGCTGGTCTTAGCTGGTCATAGCTTGTCCAAGCTCGTCATAGCTAGACGTATCCGCGATACTACCAGCGCAGGGACGAATCCCTGTGACAGGCATGTATCAGTGATCGAATCTCAGCAAAAGGCCATCGTCAAGCGAGCAATTTGAGAACAGATACTAGGTATCTACTTGACCTCCCACAGGGCCAGGTTGTGACACAAGGTCGTGGTTTAACGTGGGACGGGAGGGGGAGTGGACCCGAGTTTTCACCCGGGCCGCAGTGCTTTAGCTGGTCTTAGCTTGTCAGAGCTGGTCTTAGCTAGTCATGGCTGGTCTTCGCTTGTCCAAGCTGGTCAGACGTAGCCCCGATACTACCAGCGCAGGGACGAATCCCTGTGACAGGCATGTATCAGTGATCGAATCTCAGCAAAAGGCCATCGTCAAGCGAGCAATTTGAGAACAGATACTACACTTTGATCTCAATAAGATGGCCAGAGTTCGAGACGCGATTGTTCGAAGCCGTTGATGAATTGACGGACGTTGTGCATGAAAGGGTTATTCTGTCATGTCACTTATCTCTCAGACAGTGTCCGATAGAACAAAATATCGCTCGATTGTGTTTGGGAAGGGTACAATACCCAAACGAGCCAGAATAATCCTTACACAAAAGCAAAACATTCTTACTTACAATTCTTACAACACCCACAATAATACTATGAACTTCTAACTAGTCACTGTATGTACAATTCTTGTCTGTGGGGGTAGGGCAAATAACAACGATTTAAAATCTAAACCCCAATGTTTATTTAAAATATTAATAAAAAATATTTACAAGAAACTAAATAAAATAGTGTTAGTAATACGTCCCACAATCCTTAATTGTTGCAGAAACATCAGTTAACTGGACGAAATCAACGTGGGACTTTAATAATTTACAATACTCATTCGTTCAACCCCTCACTCAAACATACTCATTCAAACACAACAATTATCAAACACACACAAGAAAACGAAATACTCCCCGCATCTCACCAGAAAACTGACGTTCCTGGAAACATAACGGGGGGGGTGGGGAATTAAACTAAAGAAAGTTTGGCAGAAATAAAAGTTGGTTAATGAGCATACAGCCACTAGCTAAGTTAACTGAAAGGAAGAAACTAAAAGACAAAAATACAACTCTAATTTCGGGCGGGTTTGCAAATGTTTAACACAGCGCAATATCCTAATATCTAACCGGCATCAAAGTGTCACTCTAAGTTGGCCCGTCGTACTCGAGACAAACGCGCTAGACTCACCCATCTTTTGCCAAATTCTGATGGAGGGAGCCGCCGCCTTTCCGTCGTAAACTTGACTTTAAGCTGATGTTTTAAGAACAAGATCCGTTGGGAAGAATTGAACTTTTTATCTCCATAGAATCCCTGCTAATGTTTCGTCCATATTATAACTCTCATAACACTTACCAAGCAAAAGAACACATAGTTTTCAGCCTTCGTCATTAACGTTACTGCATTGTTACAGACAGAACTGGCCTCGAGGACGAAAAACTTTCCGCGCAACATGCGACACATGATGCCTTCAATAAACTTGCACAACGGAGCTACGACGTTGCAATGTAAAAAAACGAAACCTAGGGTCTCAACCTCCCCATCACAGAGACCACAGTTTGGAGATTTTTCCAAAACCGCCGAACAAAGACTTTTTCCGACCCAGAGGGCTCTACGAATCACCAGCCAGGCGAGTGACGCCTCATAATCATTGAGGCCCTTCAACCCGGGCGTCCAAGACCATATTGAGCAGCCTCCTGCTTCGTAAGGCCGAGATCGTCAATCACATATTCTCGGACGGATCCCCTAACTAACACGTGATATCCGTCATGGGTATGACGATAAATTACATCCGTATCCTGGTTAAGACGATAAACTACGTCCAACAGCAAGGCCTCTGATCAGAAGGTTTTGAGGAGCGTGGAACCATCTCTTAATTGCTTGTGTTCTCAGGCCCACCCTGACCCGGGGTGATAGTACCTGTTAGGGTCCCAGCTTTGGATAAATAGTTAACACCCAAACTTGTGTAAAAATAGATTTTAATAACAGAAGTACTTTTTAATAAAAAAATTATTATCAACAATAATATTTTAAGGAAAAGGTATTATCAGCAATACTTAATGCTAGAGGGTACAGAATCCCCAATATGCACTACATGCCAAGAGAAATTTACAGTGAAACATATGTTGTTAGACTGTGCAAACAAAATATTACCAAGTGAGTAATTAAAAAAAAAACATTTTACGAAGATAAAACCATCCAAAATTGTAAATTTCGTAAATGAAGTTGGATTGTACTCAAAAATATGTGTAACTGAAAAATGGTTAAAATATATATGTATACATATACACCTTTTTTTTTTTACCAAACTATCGCTATGAATCTATTTAAAAAAAATTTGTTGGCATTAACTGACCCACTGAGGTTGATATGCCATAAAACAAAACAACCAACCAACATATGATATAATACCCTTCGAGACAACGCCTGGACTTTTCGAGAGGCCATCCGACGCCCATGAGAGTTATTTCAGGGCAAGACGACATTCACGATAGCAGGATCCCTCGCTTCGGGGTTAACGTGGGAGGACCTCCTCGCACTTCTCGGGGAGAGGAAACACTTACGGATGTCTTCCTTCCAGAATTTGCCTTCCTCATCCATTTCCCGACACATTCGATCTAAGAACGCGATGCGAAGCGTATGATGACGCACCAACACTAGGCACATTTAGACCACTTTCAGAAGGGTGAAGGTAACAAATATCTCGAGGTACCTTACCGAACTTGCCTCCACACAAGAAGGAGATCAAGAGCCTTACTAGACGGAAATGGAAGTACAGAGAGTTGGTAAAGAAGAATGGGGTAGATGTGAGCCCTCCCCTTTGCCGTAAGATTCCTCCGGGACCACAGTCGAACTGTGACTTCAGCTTTCTCCTGTACCTGCGACCAAGTCATTTCCAGCAAGACATCGGGACCAAACCATCTTGACCGGCCCGTCCGTCCATAGGAAAGGTCCAGGAAGAAGAACTCACTTACACGCCTCCAACTGCAACCCAACAGACTTATCGCGGCTGATCTTAGCCCCTGTCACCATCTCGTACACTGATTCCTTTGCTGAAATCGTTAATTTTGGATCTGCTCGACGCATGAACCGAAACGTCGTCGTCATAGGCGGAATAACTGACCGAAGTGGTAGTACCAAGTAGCGTAATTCCGCGTAGGATCGGATTCATGTTTAATATGCGAAGGAAAGGTTCCAAAGCATGAACGTAAAACAAAGGCGAAAGCGGACAACCTTGACGAATAGTGCGAGACAATGCGAAAGGCTCTGATCGAACCCAATTCACTTCCACCAATGCATCGAGGAACACATACATAAGTTGAATCCAGTAGCTAGAACCCTCGTCCTTTCTCGATTTTTCAACGTCTAAACCATTTAGAGTTTTGAAATTAATTAATAATTTCAGGTCTTTAAATTTAACATACACCCCGAGAAGCAGAGTGACATTTTCAGACCGATTAGGGTTGCTCTTCTGCATTGAACATGGTCAAGGTGAGGACATCGGCTGCCTGTTCCATTGCGCCTATTCCCATCTCAGTATTTTAGGTACTATCAGGAGACAGGCTACCAATGTCCAATGTTATTTTAATGATCTATAAAGGGTGAGATGAACTAAAAGCGGGAACCTCAAAGGACAAAACTGTTTTAATTTTTTACAATTTGCATCATTATAAAAGGCTAATGGTGGCAACATTTGCTTCATCCACCATGTCCCAAATCTGTTGCCCACCCTGACCAGATCGTACAACTGTAAATATTCTTTAGTCCTTGCTCGAGTTTTCAATGTTTAAGAGTTGGCAAACGCATTTCCGGTCGCTGGCATGCCGATTACAGGTGAGACGGAAACAACTAATTCGACCAGAGAGGGATTCTGGAGGCCCAGAAATCGAGAGCCAGAAAGAGGAGATGTGAATAATCACTCCGCACATCCAGCAATTTGGTCTACGGCCGGTTTCGATAGTAAGCACTTCCTGGCCCTTCGCAACCAGACAATTGGGGATGGAGACAAAGGCCTTGCGATCTATCATCAACTTAAATCTCAATCCCACGGACATTTCATCAGAAGAAGCACTGGGCATCTGTCTGAATTGGTACACATAGGCGACCAAGTGCTCCCCGACGATCTGAGGAGTGACCTCACATACCGATACTCTCCCCTACATCGGCCCTCGTATTCTGTTATGAGAATAAAGTCTTTATTTGTTAAGTCTCGACTGGTTGCATATTCACAGTCGACAGGCCTAGGCAGCAGTACGGCCCACACAAAAAACTTTTTCTTTTATAACTCTTTGTGGTTTAACCCCCAGGGACATCAACGATTTTATGACTGACACAGTTCTTTTTTCAACTTCTTGTAATCCCACGCGATTTTTCAAGAGCCCATCTTCTGTAATAAGATGTGTTTAGATCTTGTCTTTGTCGAAGAGCTCTAACATGATGATTATACATATTGGTGCGGAATTCCATCACGATGGCTTCTCCCCGATCGCTACTTTTTCTGTCTTGTCTTTCTCATTAATTGTTTCTTCTGAAGTTTGTCATTTATCGGCAACCATACTTTCGTCTGTTTACTCTGCTCAGATGTTTTTTATGATCTCTTCCGGAATTTGATTATTACCGGCCACCATACATTTTTAACTCTTGATTTTTCAATGAATCAGTATCTATTCCTTTACCAGAAGGGTCTTTCCTTTTGGGTTCAATAAGATTTTTTGTGGCCTACTTAAAATGTCAGCCATAAAGTTTTTGTTTTTTTTAAATAAATTAAACTTAAAATACATATTTTTGAAAAACAAATTGTTTCTAAAGCAATTTTTTCCCTTTTTTAAAATGAAAAATAAAGTTAGAAATTAAACAAAATTATAAAAGAGGAGAAAAGATAAATGCAGAAAAAATTTAGACACAAAAATTAAAACACAAAATTACTTCTTCAAAATAAAGAAGGAAGAAATAACAAATTAAGCTAGATATAAGGAAAAAAGACAAAAACTTGATTAAAAAAATAAAAGGTTGGACGTGAAAAAAGTAATAAAACAGCAAACAGAAAATTACACAATGTAAGATTGACGAGAATAAAGAAACAAATACGTAATATATATATGTATGAAAATTACAAATAAAAAATGGGAAACAAAATATTACAAAGAACGAAACACGTAAAAATAACAAGTCTTAAGACATAAACAAACATGGCCGACGCAAACGAAAAAAAAAAAGCAAATTTTCTACGAAAATAAAAATTAAAAATAAAACAAAATAAAAATGGAAAGACAAACAAAACAGAAGTTATGAGAACTATTTTCGCAGGACGACAAACAGATAAACGAAATTCACGTAAAAATATACAAAGATAAACAAATTTTATAAAAAGGATAAACTGAATCTAATGTCGGGTGGGGAATACAAAATAAATAGACAAAATAAGTTCACTGTAACTCAAAAAGATCAAGTAAATCATGGGGCCTAATAAAAAAATGGGTGGAAAACAAAGAATGCAAATTTGGGGAAGGTGGAAAAACTGAAAAGGAAAATTCAAGACTTCAGTCAAAAATAATCAGCAAAAGAAGGTAAGAAAATGAATTTTTTAAAACTTAGCGTAAAGTTCAATAATGAAAACAAAAGAAATCCAACATGGGGCAGCAAATGTAAAATCAGGCACCAAGAAAAGAGAACTCCCACAATAAAGCTGTTCGGTTAAGGAATGCCGAATGTTTCCTTATAAGGGAACGACTAATATTACCATTAGAGATGAGAACAGATACTACACTTTGATCCCAGCCTGATGTCCAGGGAGTGAAGAAAAACGTAACTTGAGTAGCACTGGCTGTTCAATCAATGGATGCCAAATGATTCCTTATAAGGAAACGACCTATTATTACCATTACCATTAGAGATGAGGAGAACAGATACTACACTTTGATCCCAGCCTGATGTCCAGGGAGTGAAGAAAAGCGTAACTTGAGTAGCACTGGCTGCTCGGTCAATGAATGCCAAATGTTTCCTTAAAAGGGAACAGCTAATATTACCATTAGAGATGAGGAGAACAGATACTACACTTGGTATTTACTTGAATCCCCACGCAGGTTGTGGCACAAGGTCGGTTTTTAACGTGGGGGACCGAGTGTTTTTACCCCGGCCGCTGGTCTTGGCTGGTCATAGCTTGTCCAAGCTGGTCATAGCTAGTCTTGGCTTGTCCTAGCTGGTCCAGGCCGGAGCCGGTCCAAGCTAGTCGTAGCCGTGATACTACCAGCGCAGGGACGAATCCCTACACCAGGTAAGTATCGAGTGACATTCTCAGCCAAAAGGCCGACAAAGCGAGCGATCTGAGAACAGATACTACACTCTGATCCCAGCACGATGTTCCAAGGAGAGAAGAATAGTGTAACTCAAGTAACATTAGCTGCTAGGTCAATGAATGCCAAATTGTTTACTTATAAGGGAACGGCTAATATTACTATTAGAGATATGGAGAACAGATACTACACTTTGATACCAGCCCGATGTTCAGGGAGGGAAGAAAAGCTTAACTCAAGTATAATTGGCTGATCAGTTAAATACTGCCGAATGTTACCTTCTAAGGGAACGGCTAATATTTTCATAACAGTGAGAGAAAGATGAGGAGAACAGATGCTACACTTTGATCTCAATAAGTTGGCCAGAGTGAGAGGAAAAGCGCCACTTAGGTAGCACAGCCTGTTCGGACAATGAATGCCAAATATTTCCTCTTAAGGAAACGGATAATATTATCATTACCATTAGAGATAAGGGGAACAGATACTTCACTTTTATTTCAGGACGACCGTCAGAGTTTCAGGCAAAGTTAGCATAGGCTGCACGGTCAATGACTGTCGAATGTTTCCTGATAAGAAACGGTTTATATTATTTCCATTGTAACTACCAGAGAAGAAAAGAATAAAAACCATGATGCTCCATCTTTAAAAAAAAAAGCGAGATGTGATTGTTCGTATCAGTTGACAATTGGAAGGACCCTAGACAGGGAATAATCATTGTCTCAAGCGATTGATCTCTCAACCAGAATCCCCAAGTGACCGATAGAAGTAAGTATTGGCAGATCGTTGTTCGGAAAAGATAAGACCAGACATCATTTCTTTTAAAGAAGATTTATGGTACGTAAAAAGGAAAACGAAGAAGAAAACGTTGCCCTAAATAATGCAATTTTACTCTCCGATTTTAAAAGTAGGACATAATTACTCGTTGCTACCTTACATATTTAATCCAGCGATTATCCCAAAGACGTACCATGCTCAAATTATCAGTTGAAGAAACATAATCCATATAATCCTTTACTATTCATTATTTGCTTCATTGGTCCGTTCGAAACACCTCATTCTCGACAGAATCTATCTTACATATTTATAAATCTACCGTTTGTCCTTGCTTTGAATATTACTGACAAGTCTTTTCTGGTGTTCCTGCTATATATTTAGGAATCGTTGATAAAACACAGAGAAGAATCTGCAATGTAGGAGAAGGAATCTCTAATTTCAAAACGAATCGGATTATAAATGTGTGTATACATGCAGGTGGGAACAGTTTGTGAATCCAAATTGCCACTAAAACTCCTTCTATGGCTTTGCAAGTCAGAATGATTACGACCTCTGGGTTCAGTTGATCAGAGACGACCGGGTGAATACCGCAATAGATACAGATACACTCACACGAGGTAACCCCTTGCGCCTTAATAACTTTATTGCTTTGAACTTTTTAAAACAAAGCATGAAAGCTGCATATATTACAGCAATAATTATAATAATAATAAAACTCGGCATGACGGAGTTGGCCAATATTTTCATTGGAAAATCTGTAACTTCTATAGGAAAGAAACTGAAAGAATGTGGTATGAACATCACACAGACCCGGTTACGGATATTGGACTTGTTACAATTTTATGGGACTACACTATCGACACAGACAGAAAAATGAAAGCTAACCGCCCAGACATTGTTATTAGAGATCGCACACAAAAGGTGGCTCCTTATTGATATGGCAGTACTTACAGACTGCAATGTATCTTCGAAGATCTTCAAAAAGCTATCAAAATACAAGGAACTTGAAATCAAAATCTCAGAAATGTGACACATGTGAACATCAACAATCCCCGTTGTAGTTGGAGCCCTCGGATAGGTTGGAAAAGATTCCAGTAGACTAATTGAAGGGATCCCTGGAAGCACATGCCTTAAAGAAATACAAAAAAATGTTCTCACGAGTACAGGCCACACTTTATGAAGGACATTGTCTATGTAATTTTTTTTTCACAGTGGAAAATGTCATGATGTGATTTCTAATCTTAGGTCCCTGGGCGGGACCCGGAAAGAAATGAATACACACCAGAAATCAAAGGAAATAATAATAATAATAATAATAATAATAATAATAATAATAATAATAATGAAATCAAAATCTCAGAAATGTGGCACATGTGAACATCAACAATCCCCGTTGTAGTTGGAGCCCTCGGATAGGTTGGAAAAGACTAATTGAAGGGAACCCTGGAAGATGTTGATCGTCTGTATGTGTTCAAGTAGAAGATTAGTTCAACTTGAACTGCCTTACAAAACTACAACAATTGGCCTTTAAAGATACCTGGAGACTACAGAAGACTGGATGATGATTTGTGTCAAGGAACATAAAATTAATAAGAAGCTTTATTCAGTAATAAAGGAAGCCAATAAATTCAAAAGGGATTTCAAGAAGGTGAAGAAGTGCAAATAAACCATAATGCACCTAGAGCAGCGGCAAATAACCTAACAAAACAGCAAAAGCAAATTCAATGGACCAAATGCAGAAACGATGGCAACATAAGCCTCATCATGGTCAATATTCTGCCCGTACCCCACCCCGCCAAAAGAAAAGCTGATGTAGACAAACCCATCATCAGTGTTTACATAAGGCAGGGTTAAAAGCTAAAACTGAAGGTTTTATTCTTGCAGCATACGAGCAATACTTGCTAACTAGAAATTACGAAACAGACATATTGAAAAATTATGTTAACCCCAAATGCAGATTCTGTGATAAATATCCAGAGATAACCTCTATCGTGTCTCAGGTTGCACATTGTTAACAAACACTGAATCTAAAACTCGTTATGACAGAGTGAGCAAATATCTGCACCGGAAAATATGCTACTTTTATCGAACGGAAACTGCAAGAAACTGCTATGTACATCACTCAGACCCAGTTACATAGATTGGACCCGTGACAGATTTATGGGACCTTAGAACACAGAGATAGAGAGAACAATCAAATCATATCGCCCAGACATTGTGATCAAAGACAATAAAACCAGAATGTGCTACAGTCACTACAGATTGAAGATCTTCAAAAAAAATATCAAAATACATGATGTTAAAGTGGAAATCTAAAATAATGTGACACACGAGAACATAAAAAATATCATTTGTCGTTGGAGCCCTGAGTTTAGTTGGGGGGTGTTCTGATAAACTCACTGATGAGATTCCTGGTAACCCATTCATTTAAGAAATACAAAAATATCTATTTGCAAGCAGAGCTCACATATTACGAAGAGCTTTATCTATGTAAAATGTGTGATTTTTTTTTTTACGGTGAAAATATCACGAAGTGATTTCTGATTTAGGTTTCTCGTTGGGACCCGGAAGCTAATGTGTATACAAAAGAAATTAAAAGAAATAATAATAATAATAATAATAATAATAATAATAATAATAATAATAATAATAATAAACTTTCTTCTTCTTCTTCTTCTTCTTCTTCTTCTTCTTCTTCTTCTTCTTGTTTATTTTTTTTGTTCTACTTCTTTGTCGTCCTCATGTTAATTCATTTATCACTATTTTTTACACCTAATTACTTTTTAAAATCTGTTTCACCTTTGTCCCATTTTCTTCTTCTTTTTCTTCTCCAAGTCCTCCTCCCCGTCCTCCCCTCATTCTTCTTCTTCTTCTTCTTCTTCTTCTTCTTCTTCTTCTTCTTCTTCTTCTTCTTCTTTACTCCTTTTATATCCTATGTCATTTTATTCATCGTTTCCTTATTGTCTTCTTCTTCTTCACTTATTTACTTTCTATCTCTCCCTCTCTCTAACAGCACATGCATTTTTATTTGTGTTTCCTCCTCCTCATCCTTCTTCTCGTATATAAAAAGAGCCGACAAAAATAACAGCATTCGTGGCCTGACATTTGCATCTAGCATGAAACAGACTGTCGCCTCTAAGTGTTAACTACTATGTTCACTTGTATATATATATATATATATATATATATATATATATATATATATATATATATATATTATGAAATATATATATTTATATATTATAAAATGGACAAAGTCCGACAATTATTTTTAAGACATTTTTATATTTAACATTCTTTTTATAGATACACATATTTAGGTAAATGTTCTGTTTTATAATAAACAGTATTAAATAACATTTACCGGCCTGAATGTCCGAGAAATTTCATAGAAAATTCGGAGGACGAATATTTTCTATGAAAATTTCTCGGACATTCAGGCCGGTAAATGTTATTTAATACTGTTTATTATAGACAGAGAATTTACTGAAATACTTGTATCTTTTTTAAAAAAACTTTTTTTTACCTTCGAGATTGATTTGATTAGTGGCAAATCCAAAATTCGAAGGTTTTTCGAGACGTGTATAGTTACCTATATATATATATATATATATATATATATATATATATATATATATATATATATATATAGATATATATATAGATATATATATAGATATATATATATATGTACATGCATACATACATACATACATAAAAACCTGAACACAGGAGAAAATAATTCGCTACGATATAAATGGTTAGAGAGTACTTTAATCGGACAGTCATCCACAGAAAATTTGAGGTCTGTCACTTACACCGTTTTACCATTCCTGTGAGGTTTTCTAATATCACAGCGTGAAATGCCTACTTACAATAGTGATGGTAAATCTCTAAATGAATTTGGCATGAAAAAAATCTAATATTACCAGCCCCCACCCCTGTCATGTGCAGGTGGAGGCCTACCATCATAACATATTTAGCCCTCGAAAAAGTCCTGAAGGACGAGACGCGTCACAATAAACCTGTTCCAATTTGTCATAAAATTCCCCAATACAGTTCTAGTTGTATAAAAATATATACCGTTATCTGTCTGTCTGTATGTCTGTCTGCCTGTCTCTCTCTCCTCACTCTCTGCCCACTCTCTCTCGCTGCATTTATATTTATATATATATATATATATAAAAGTGAACATAGGAGTCAACACTTAGAGGCGATAGTCTGTTTCATGGTAGATGCAATCATCAGGTCACCCCTTTTCACATAAATGGACTCAACCGAGGTATACATATACTACCACCAGTGAATCCCCGGTAGTACGTTAAAACAGTCGAGAAGTCTGAATCAGGGTAGTATTAGAGGAGGGTAACACAAGAGTCACCGTCACAGCACGTAGACTCAGTAAGTAGTCATACCGCGATACTTCAATACCAAGTCTGTATATATATTATTGCTACTAACCCGCATTTCCTGGATCTACTAACCTGTATTACCAGTTTGAATTATTACGTTAATACATTTATTTTCCTTATCCATTCCTGGCGTTTGTTATTCATTGATATCGGATTCATCCCGGAATCCACAACAATATATATATATATATATATATATATACATATATATATATATATATATATATATACACATGTGTGTTTTTTACAGAAGACCAAAAATTACTGAACATAGTTTTTTTTTTGCTGTAAAAATAGATAAAGCGAGAACCTCCCAGAAGAAAACTGTTTTAATTTTTTTGAATTTTCCTTATTTTAAAAGCCTAATGGTGGAAAAAATGAAAAAGCATTTTTTGCTTCATCCACCATATATATATATATATATATATATATATATATATATATATACGTTTGTATCGAGCTCTTTAGTTAGTTGTTTACTCGTATCGGGTTTTTTTTCTTTGGGCCTTGAACCTGTATCTGTGCGATTATTTTCGACAGACTTTCATGTTCCTGGCTCTTTCTTTTTTAAAACCTTTTTTTCCCTTCGTGATTGATTTGGCTATTGTTAAATCAAGAATTCAAAGTTTTTTCGACACGAGTATAGTTACCTATATATATATATATATATATATATATATATATATATATATATATATAATTTTATCATACAGACAAAAACTATTTTTGTCTATATGATAAAATTATAATAAATAATTATTGCTCTACTATCGTTATCGAATTAATGCTGTGAACGTTAGAATTTACATATTGCATTCGTTTTCTTTGCATTGGATATATATATATATATATATATATATATATATATATATATATACTCTCACACATCTATTTATTTATATATAAGACGTGGGTAAGATATTTCTGCTTTTTCTCTGCCTGTTCGTTTGCTTCAGTGTCTTATCTTCTCTTTCAGACAATTCTTATCAGACCCCTGAAACTTATTTTTTTCTTTCGCATTTTGGCACGCATCCTCCGTGATTCCAAGGCATATGCGCACTCAAGACCCCCTCTCTGCCCTCTCCATCCAATCTTTCTCTTCCATTCTTCCGCAGGGGTAGAATTTCGGCATGTCTAATTGAACGTCCAACAAAGCTTCTCAAAGTCGATCAGTTCTTCCCACACGATGCACTTGAATTCGATCGACCAAGCGTTAAATCGTATGATACGCATCGTTGATTTCAATCGACACCAACAAGAGACGTGGCCATTTTCATTTTCGGCGGCGACGATGACGGCACAAACGCGCACGCATGCGCGTGCCTACCAGCCTCGAAGCCTTCATTAGTATCTTTGATGGACTTGGCCGTCTCGTCTCTGGCACTTTGCTGCCCTCATCAAAAGAGATCTTACCGCTTCCTTGCCTCAAATCCGCAAATGGATTGTGTATTAACTGATTATAACTTTTACTTCCATCTTTGTGGTTTTTTTTCTTCTTTTAGGCTTTGAATTTTCTTTCCATATTTATATAAATCACTAGTGAACAGATGCCGTCAAAAATGACGGTAATTCTTAGAAAGTGTTCATATTGAAATGCAATGAAACAAAAAATGTCTTGAAACAGTTTACAGAGATTAAATAATGGAGGAGATCCAGAATTACCAACTAAATCAAATGCCAGGAATGTATTAATTAATACGCAACATTTATCTTTTTGGGGTAAATCCTATCTTTGGTTCAATGATTACTCCTGGTATGTCATTGCCTTATTGGTTTATTTTGTT
The DNA here is from genome assembly GCA_964036315.1 of Acanthosepion esculentum. Classification (NCBI taxonomy): domain Eukaryota; kingdom Metazoa; phylum Mollusca; class Cephalopoda; order Sepiida; family Sepiidae; genus Acanthosepion; species Acanthosepion esculentum. The sequence goes on along the minus strand of OZ038514.1, from coordinate 62,904,328 downwards.
TTACGGCATATCAAACACAATCGGTTATTTAATGCCGACAAGATTTTTAGGATAGGTTCGTATGGATAGAATATGTATTCTTTGAAAGAAATCACTTTGTAGATCAGAGTTTTGGTTTATTTTGGTTTTACGGCATATCAACGTCAATCGGTCATTTAATGCCGATAAGATTTTCAGGATAGGTTCGTATGAATAGAATATGTATTCTTTGTAAGAAATGACTTTGTAGATCAGAGTTTTGGTTTATTTTGGTTTTACGGCATATCAACCTCAATGGGTCATTTAATGCCGATAAGATTTTCAGGATAGGTTCGTATGAATAGAATATGTATTCATTGTAAGAAAACACTTTGTAGATCAGAGTTTTGGTTTATTTTGGTTTTACGGCATATCAACCTCAATGGGTCATTTAATGCCGATAAGATTTTCAGGATAGGTTCGTATGAATAGAATATGTATTCTTTGTAAGAAAACACTTTGTAGATCAGAGTTTTGGTTTATTTTGGTTTTACGGCATATCAACCTCAATGGGTCATTTAATGCCGATAAGATTTTCAGGATAGGTTCGTATGAATAGAATATGTATTCTTTGTAAGAAAACACTTTGTAGATCAGAGTTTTGGTTTATTTTGGTTTTACGGCATATCAACCTCAATGGGTCATTTAATGCCGATAAGATTTTCAGGATAGGTTCGTATGAATAGAATATGTATTCTTTGTAAGAAATCACTTTGTAGATCAGAGTTTTGGTTTATTTTGGTTTTACGGCATATCAACCTCAACGGGTCATTTAATGCCGATAAGATTTTCAGGATAGGTTCGTATGAATAGAATATGTATTCTTTGTAAGAAAACACTTTGTAGATCAGAGTTTTGGTTTATTTTGGTTTTACGGCATATCAACCTCAATGGGTCATTTAATGCCGATAAGATTTTCAGGATAGGTTCGTATGAATAGAATATGTATTCTTTGTAAGAAATGACTTTGTAGATCAGAGTTTTGGTTTATTTTGGTTTTACGGCATATCAACCTCAATGGGTCATTTAATGCCGATAAGATTTTCAGGATAGGTTCGTATGAATAGAATATGTATTCTTTGTAAGAAAACACTTTGTAGATCAGAGTTTTGGTTTATTTTGGTTTTACGGCATATCAACCTCAATGGGTCATTTAATGCCGATAAGATTTTCAGGATAGGTTCGTATGAATAGAATATGTATTCTTTGTAAGAAATGACTTTGTAGATCAGAGTTTTGGTTTATTTTGGTTTTACGGCATATCAACCTCAATGGGTCATTTAATGCCGATAAGATTTTCAGCATAGGTTCGTATGAATAGAATATGTATTCTTTGTAAGAAAACACCTTGTAGATCAGAGTTTTCGTTTATTTTGTTCTACGGCATATCAACCTCAAAGGGTTATTTAATGCCGACAAGATTTTTAGGATCGATTCGCATGAATAGAATATGTATTTTTTGTAGGAAATCACTTTGTAGACAAGGGTTTGTACATATTTTGTTTTACGACATATCAACTTAAATTGGTTACTTAATGCGTACAAAATCTTTAAGACAGGTTCGTATGAACAAAATATGTATTTCTTGTGAGAAACGTGTTTGTAGATAAGATGACATTGACGTATTCGGTAAAGAGGGTTTGCAGATAATCTGGTTTTGTTTGAATAGAATATGTATTCTTAGTAAGAAATGATTTCTTAGACCTGGTTTCATTGACTTATTTTTCGGAAGAGGGTTCTGTCGAGATTTTGGTTTGGTTCATTTTCTTTTGCGGTACATCAACCTCAATGGGTTATTTTATGCCCGCATGCCGTTTGGGATATTTCGTAAGAATACAATATATATTCTTTGTAAGAAGTCAGTTTGTCGATCAGGTTTCATTGATTTATTTTTGTAAAGAATGTTTATTTTCATTTAGGGCTTCCCAGCAATGAGTTATTTAATGCCGACAAGATTTTTTAGGATAGGTTCGTATGAATAGAATATGTATTCTTTGTAAGAAAACACTTTGTAGAACAGGTTTCTTTGGTGTATTTTTGTAAAGTGGATTTTTGGCGAGCGTCTGGTTTCGTTTGGTTTGGTTTATTTTGTTTTTCGGCATATCAACATCTCAATGGGTTATTTAATGCCGGCAAGATTTTTAAGATAGGTTCGTATGAATAGAATATGTATTCTTTGGTTTAATTTGGTGTCGTTAATTTTGTTTTGCGGCATATCAACCACAATGAGTTATTTAATGCCGGCAAATTTTTTAGGATAGGGTCGTATGAATAGAATATGTATTCTTTGGTTTAGATTGGTTTGGTTTATTTTGTTTTACGGCATATAAACCTTAATGAGTTATGTAATGCCGGCGAGATTTTTAGGATAGGTTCATATCAATAGAATATGTAATCCTTTTCTAGATCAGCTTTCATTGACAGATTTTTGTAAAAAGGTTTTGAAACGACTTTGGTTTGATTGCGCTTATTTTGTTTTACGGCATATTAACATCAATGAGTTATTTAATACAGAAAACGTTTTTTGGATATTTTCCTAATAATAGAATATGCATTCCTTGTAAGAAATCTGTTTGTAGATCTGGTTTCATTGACTGATTTTTTTTGTAAAGAGGCTTTTTTTCAAGAGTCAAATGTAATGCTTGTAATGTTTTACAAAACTATATAAATTTCCCCAGCTTTTTTCACTCTCGTTCTTGAGAATATCAAGCATGAAATCCTTCAAGACTCTCAGTCCTCTATATCGAGAGGAGGGTGAACAATTACAAACCTACGCTTCTCGCATGGCATTGACTGCTTGGGCGGAAGCAACTCCGAATTGAAGTGTATTCCTAACAGATTGATAGACAAAGCAGGATTGTATGGAATGGAAGTGAGCACTGGGGAAATTAAAGTCCTGGTCAGCATCAGGGCCCAAATCTTCAAGAACAGAAAACAACTGGAAGAAGTGGAAGGCCTTTAAATATCTTGGCGTTGCTCTCACCAAAGATGGACGCTTTGCAACAGAGATCAAAACCAGACTGGCTATAGAAACATCGGCCAAGGTGAAGCTCTGCAAGTCCCTAATGTTGTTTCATACTGCGGTGTGAAAGCTTGAGGTTGACCGCAGAAACCACTAAGAGTGTCCCAAACATTTGAATCGAAATGCTTCAGACGCCTCTTCAGGATATCCTGGAGAGAACACAAGACAAATGACTATGTACAGGGCCAGGTAACACCATTTGCCGACCAGAGGAGTCCCTCTTTGCAACAGTGAAGAGTAGAAAGATGTTGTTGGACATATTCATACACCACGATACTCGTATACCTTTTTTTCTGTCTTTTTTTAAAAATTTCGTACTTGTTTTCGGTATTTTCTTTCATATCTCCCCTTTTCTTCCCTTCGCACCGCTATTCTTCTGTCCGTCATGAGTATGACGATAAACTATTTATGCATCCTGGGTAAGACGATAAACTAAGTACAAAATGGTGTCTGATCAGGAAGTTTTGAGGAGCGATGAACCACCTCTTAATTGCTGGTGTTCCCAGGTCAACCCTGATCTGGGGTTGTAGCACCTGTTAGGGTCCCAGGTATGGGCAAATAGTTAACCGCTAAACTAGGGCCAAAATGTGTAAAAATAGGTTTTATTATCAACAATACATTTTTGTAAAAAAATATTACCAGCAATGAACTTTTTGAAGAAAATTGTATTATCAGCCATACATCTCCGAAAAATGAAATTTAAAATAAATAAATGAAATTTTAATATATATATATATATATATATATATATATATATATATATATATATATTATCAGCAATATAAATCTGGTCGACATTAAATAATCCATCGAAGGTGATAAACCGAAAACCAAACCAAACCAAATTTATTCTTCGTTTCTCGTTTTGTATTTCTTATACTTTTCTATCGTTTTTCTTTCTTTTTTCTTACTTTTTTCTTTCGTTTTCTTACATTTGTTTTTTCTCTGGTCTTGTCCCAATTTACTTTTTTCTTTTATACATTTATTTTACTTTTACTTTTTTCTTATTTTCTTCGTTATATTTCTCATTCATTTTTCTTTCTTCTTTTTCTTTCCATCTTATTCTTACTTGTTTTCTTACTTTTTCTTCATCTTTCATATTTGTATTTTCCGTTTCTTTCCATCTCATTCTTTCTTGTTCTTCTCTCTTTTTTCTTCCGCTTTCATATTCGTTTCTTCTATTTTCATTTTTCACTCATTTTTCTTCTTTTCCTTTTGCTTCTTCCTTTATTTCGTTTTATTTCTTTTTTCTTCTTTATTTAATTTTACGCTACCATTTATTTCATTCCTCTTTCTTCATCTTATTTTCTTTTTTGAAAAAAATTTTTTCGAGCTTCTAAAAAAGAAATCTGGATTAAAATAACGTGCAAAAAGTTGATAAGACGTAAAAAAAACAAAAACAAAAAACAAGTCAATCAATCAAATGACTCTCTCTTTTTCACTGGCACTAACTCCCTCTCCAATAGCTCTCTCACTCTTTCTCGCTCTCTCTCTTCCTCTCGTTCTCGTTCTTACTCTCTCTCTTACTTCTCTAAAAGAAATTTCTTCTCCTCCTCCAGTTCGGTATAATTAAAGTCAGAAATGGCATCATGACATTTTCCATTGAGCATTTTTAGAGGGGAAAAAAATAGACACATTTTAGATATATAAAGCGATTCGTAAGGGGGTGAGTTGTAACTGTATTTTTTTTGTATTTCTTTATGGCTTGAGCTACCAGAAATATCTTCTGTAAGTCTATCAGTACATTCTCCAATCAATCGGAGGGATCCAACTACAACTGAAATTGTCACTGTCCTCGTATGTCACATTTTTAAGATTCCAATTTGTAGATCCATGTCTTTGGATAGTTCTTGGCGGTCTTCAAAGATACATTACAGTCTGCAAGGACAGTCTTGTGTTGTAGAGTTAGTTTCCGCAGTGAAAACTGTATTTGGACTAAATTCTATAAATCGACCATTCGTCCTTGCATGGAGTATTGCTGCCATATATGGTCTGGGACCCCTGCTGTTTGCCTCAGTGTTCTTGATAAGATCCAGAGACGCATATGCAATGTGATTGGCCCTGATCTGTCATCTCGACTGCAGTCGCTCTCTCACAGACGCGACGTTGCCTCGCTCTGTCTTTTTTACAAATACTTTCACGGTAATTGCTCCCAGGAGCTGCTTTCGTTTGTCCCTAGGCCTCATGAATTTAAACGTCCTACGAGGCTGGCATCCCGTTCCCACCCCTTCACCGTTGAAACTGTTAGATGTAGACGTCTCTTCTACTCCAATAGCTTCATGTCCCGAACATCTCGCCTGTGGAACTCCCTTCCCTATTACTGTTTCCCTGACAAATACAATCTCCAACAGTTTAAGTGTAGCGTCAATCGACATCTCCAGTTGCCTTGGTCTATCCACTTCCCTTCTCCACATCCTTTCATCTTTCATTCCTATCTGCTCTCGTTCCAAATCTTCTGTAACTCCCTTGCCTTAATCGACCCACTGTCTTTCTCTTTCTCTACATCCTCTCCTTTACCACTCCTATCTGCTCTTCCTCCAACCCTTCTATAACCCCTTGCGTGATAGTGGCCTCCAGCCTTGCTTGGGGTGATACGCTTAAAAAAAAAATTCGGTCCTAAATAGGTTCAACGTACAAAAAGGTTAGGAAAGTATTACTCAGAGTAATCTAGTTGTGGTAGCTGACTACTTTCGTATTCCACTCTCAGTCGACCCTCACTGACTCCTGATTATATTAGGTGGGAGAGTCTATTATCTATAGACTAGGTGTGTTTCACCATAACACGTGTCAATGAGAAGACATTTTGTTTTTGTTTTCTCTGATCACAATGTCTGGGCGATCAGCTTTGATTGTTCTCTCTGTCTCTATACTAAAATCCTATAAAATTGTTACAGGTGTTGTGGACCCGATAGCGGTGCAGATCTGGCTTACGAAAATAAGGCCTTGTGCCAGACGCTACACCCTACTACCGAATCCACAGACAAAGTAAAAAAAAGAAAACATATAAAGACATGCTCTTTCCACCGTACAAACGTACAAAGTGAAAAGAAGTAGACAGGCAAAACAACAAAAGGTTAAGAACAAACATAGATTTTATTAGGGTTTAACAAGTAGTATGTCTTCAGTGAAGACCTTCAGTAAATGTACTGGAAATATTGTAGAGAATGAAATTTAATTGACTTGAGTGAAGACCATCAGTAAGATACTGGAAATATGGTAGTTGACAAGATAAGAATCCGCGCCAAAATTCAAATCCAAGATGGCTATTAGCGGGAACGAGTTCTTCGAGAAGAAAGGTTCAGAAAGTCAGTTGTAATGCATAGTGAACATACGGCAAGGAAAAAAATACTCACTGCGAGAGTTTATAATTGTGAGTGTATGTAATTCTATTTAAAGTAACAGGTTCAGAAAGTATGCGTTCGAAGAATGTGAAAAATGCTCGTTCATCAGGTTGGAAGTTTTTTGAAAGTTCCTGGAATTGGGAGCTCGGTAGATGTTAGCTTCTGTCATGAAGGTGACGACCGTGTCGTATGTATTAAGATACCGAGACGAGCCATGAGGTCTAGGCAAGGTTTTGCCGAATAAAATGTCTCTGTCAGTATATATGTGGTTACCGGCGAGAGACAATTGAGCCAGCCCAGCCGATAGTCAGACGACCACGGGGGCGACTGATTTTGAAAAGCCAAATTTGCCGTGACGTCAACGCAAAAGCGCGCGGAAAAATGAATTCTTCCTCATCTTCGGCTAAGACAACGGTTTACTACTATGACTGACCGAACGTGAGAGGAAGGGGTGAAAAGTCGCGCGTGCGTCAAAAATGAAGGTGGGGGGTAGCGTGAATCCCACACAGGTTATGTCTCTTGAAGCAGGTTTGAGTAATATTCATACCAATTTCTTGCAGTTTCCTTTCCGTAACACTTGCACTTCCAATGCAGATATTGTCCCACACTGTCATGCCGGGTTTTATACTCACTGGGTGCCAATACAGTGCAACCTGATACACGATCGTCAGCTCTTTCTGGATATTTATCACATATTCTGCATTTTAGGCTAATTCAATTTTTCTGTAGGAGCCCTTGTTAATTTCTAGTTAGCAAGCATGTGTCTTTTGCAGTAAGAATAAAACCTTCAGTTAGCAAGGATAGATCATATTATTATTATTGTTTTTATTTTCTTTGATGTCTGGCGTTTACACATTTCTTTCCGGGTTCCGCCCAGGGACCTAAGGTTAGAAAAGGTATCATGACACTTTCCACTGAAAATATATATATATATATATATATATATATATATATATATATATATATATATATATATATATATTACATAGATAAAGCCCTTCGTAACGTGTGGGCTGTACTTGTCAGGATAATTTTTTGTATCCCCTTGAGGCATGGATTATTATTATTATTATTATTATTATTATTATTATTATTATTATTATTATTATTATTTCCTTTGATATCTGCCGTTTCCAAATTTTAGATACATTGCCGTGTGCAGGGACTGCCATATCAATAATGAGGCACCTTTTTTTGTTTGTGGTCTCTAATAACAATGCCTGGGCCTTTGGCTTTGATTTTTCTGTCAGCGTGTATTGTGTTATCCCATAGAATTGTAACAGGTCCTAACTCCGTCCGTATCCGAATCTGGGTGGCGTTCATTCTTGTTTCCTTCCTGTAGAAGTTCCACATTTTCCAGTGTAGAGATTGGCCAAATCTGTCATGTCATATCCAGAAAAAAATGATCATCTTGTATCAGGTTGTGCGATATTGGCACCCACTGAGTATAAAACTCCGTGGGTGCCAATATAGCACAACCTGATACAAGATGATCAATTTTTTCTGGATATTTATCACAGAATCTGCATTTTGAGCTAACATCGTATTTTAGTATATGTGCTTGATAATTCCTAGTTAACAAGCATTGGTCCTGTGCAGCAAGGACAAAACCTTCAGTTTCAGCTTTCAACCCTGCACTACGTAGCCATTGATGGGCGCGGGTTTTGTCTACGTCAGCTTGTTTGGTACGGGCAGAGTATTGGCCATGAAGCGGTTTATCTTGCCATTGTTTCTGTATCTGATCGGATGCAACTGTCTTTGCTTTCTTTTTTAAGTATTTTGCAGCTTGAGCCGGTGTATTGTGCTTTACTTATTATTATTATTATTATTATTATTATTATTATTATTATTATTATTATTAATGTTATTATTGTTGTTATTATTATTATTATTATTATTATTATTATTATTGTTATTATTATTATTATTGTTAGTATTGTTATTATTATTGTTATTATTATTATTATTGTTATTACTGTTGTTATTATTATTATTGGTATTATTATTATTGTTATTATTGTTGTTATTATTCTTGTTGTTATTATTGTTATTATTACTGTTACATTATTATTATTGTTATTATTATTATTGTTGTTACTATTGTTATTTTGATTACGATTGTTATTAGTGTTATTATTATTGTTATTATTATTGTTATTATTATTATTGGCATTATTATTGTTATTGTTGTTGTTATTAATATTATTGTTGTTATTTTTATTACTATTTTTATTATTGTTATTATTATTATTGTTATTATCATTATTGTTATTAATATTATTATTATTGTAATTGTTATTATTGTTATTGTTATTATTGTTTTTATTATTATTATTATTATTATTATATATTCAACTATATCTCTGCAGAAATTTTCAACAGATATTTTAGTTTTAGTTTTTAAACGATCGATCTTGTACGTTATTCTCTAAAAGTAATAAATAAATACATGGAACAGCAAAAAATGCTTTTACAAGTTCCTTTCGCTTTTACGCATTTAGGTCGTCTGCAATCATTCATTTTCTCTTAAATGCAACTGCTCACACGTTAGATTAAAAACCAAAATGTCTTTTTCAGTTTCCCTATCAAGTCCAATTATCGTCTTGTTGATACATGCTTTCAACGGGGCGTTTAAAAATGCTGCTTCTGTTTCAACTACGAATAAGATTTTTATAGGTTTGTGTAAAATATCCAGTTCTATTCAAGCCACTATGTGCAAACGGGCAACGTCTTCGCAGTATTAAATTCATGGGACTATCTTTAAATAATTTTATCTTTGTCTCCATTGCTAAAGATGCAGAAGATAAATAAAGGTTTGTTCCTTGTACCACTCGAGAAACCATGTCATATCTAATATGCTTTAGATTTTATAAAAAGAATAAAAAAGACTAAAAAATGAGAAATATTGTTATATCTGGGCTGGAACTACGCAATCTTCAAACTTAACAGACTTCCAAAGCTTTTACACGGAGTTGTGTGAAAAGAAAGCCTTTTCAGTCTACAATTTTTTTCTGATGGATGAAATTTTGCAATCCCGCGAAAATCTATTGCTATTTACACGGCAAATGTTCAGACGAACTACGTTCCATCGTTTCACCCTTCCAGACATTTACAGCGAAACCACACTTTACTCTATGGCTGATTCATGGCAAATGTTCAGACGAGATGCATTCCTTACTTCCACCAGTTCAGACCTTTACAGCTAACTATCTCTCTACTCTATCGCTATTTCCATGGCAAATGTTCAAACGAGCTATATTTCTTAGTTCCACCAGTGCAGAATTTCACAGCTATGCCTCCCTCTAATTTATCGCTATTTCCATGGCAAATGTTCAGACAAGCTACATTTCTTAGTCCCACCAGTTCAGAACTTCACAGCTAAGCCTCTCTCTACTTTATCGCTATTTCCATGGCAAATGTTCAGACAAGTTACATTCTTTCGTTCTACCAGTTCAGACCTTTACATCTAAGCCTCTCTCTACTCTATCGCTATTTCCATGGCAAATGTTCAAACGAGCTACATTTCTTAGTTCCACCAGTTCAGACCTTTACATCTAAGCCTATCTCTACTCTATCGCTATTTCCATGGCAAGTGTTCAGATGAGCTACATTCTTTCGTTCTACCAGTTCAGACCTTTACATCTAAGCCTCTCTCCACTCTATCGTTATTTCCATAGCAAACAATCAAAGAAGCTACATTCCTTAGTTCCACCAGTTCAGACCGTTACAGCTAAGCCTCCAAATATGTAACAATCTATTTCTTATAGTTTCCTAGTGCTTTTATTTTGTTCGTGGGGGAGTGACTATTTGCCCATAGCTGGAACCCTAACAGGCGCTACCATCCCTGATCGGAGAGGTTCCTGGAACCACAATGAAGAAATGATTCTACTCTGCCCAGAACCAATCTCCAGACCAGAATTCTTACTGCGGTATGTAGTTTATCGTTATAACAAGGACAAAGTAGTAATTGGCTCCAAAAGCAACATATTCGGAAAAAAAATTATCGCAGGCAAGGCAATAAAGCCGCTAAGAAGCAAGTGTATGTGAGAAAAAGAAAAACATTTTTAGGAGAGAAAACGAAGCACCAGTGGTCTTCGGTTGTCGATCAAAAGCTAGGAGAGAAGATAAGCGCCCCATGAAGTTTCTATGAATCGTAGCCTTTGAGGTTGCGGGTGGAGATTTATCCTTGTCTATCTGTTGTCGTTTTCATGGAAAGTTGTCTTATGGAACTCATTTTTCATCACCTGTTATGATATATATGTGCTTTAGTTTTTTACATTCATCATAAAATTCTTTCCATACAAACGCTAAACACTTACGACATAACATTATCAGATATACTGCTAAATTCGTCGACTCACAACTTTATTGCCGTCATTGGAGGCACGGTGGAGTATTGGATAACGGCTCGGATTGAGGAATCGGAGAGCCGAGTTCGAAACTATTACATTCACTTACGTGCTAACACCCTTGGGAAAGGTGTGAATCCTCTTCTTCTCCCTCCAACTATGGGTAAATAGCAGGACAGACTGGGTTCTATAGCCTTGGATGGCAATTGTTCTAGGAGAAGGTCAACTCTGAATTCAAAACCATTCGGCGTCTGCACCGGTATCCGGCGGTCTCTTGGTTACTCCTGCCTCTGCGGCAAGTAAGAGCCTATTCCTCCCTTCCACTGGCATCGCACGCGAGGTGTGGGGACCGCGTGTGAAGTTCAAACTCCCTTGTTACTCCGTTTCAAGAATTCGCCGCCGTTGGAATCGGGAATGGCTGTCGCTCGTTTCAGCATTGGCGACGGATCGCCGTGCTTGGTCGGCCTTCGTTCCGGACGCGGTGAATTCCTTGGAAGGAGCCGGCTTAACCGATCCAGGGTGAATGCCGCAACATACATACATACATATATACATTGGGGGTTTACATATATCACTGGTACTTGTCCTACGTTAATTAGATCGATTCACCTCCGCTCTTGATATGTCTTTTATTGATTTTCTGGGATGAGCAGTTATGATTATTAACAATATTTATATGCGTACAATTGTCTTAATATTTATTATTGTTAACGCAAAATTTCGGGGTCATCAGGAATTTCCAAATTGAACACTTTATTTAATATACGGGAGTAGACTGTTCACAGTCTACTGTCCGTGTGAAGGGATATCTCGTTATAGTACATACTTTTAGTTCTTATTGCACATCGTGTCTCCACGGAGCCTAAGTGCGCACTGAACAGCCCAGGAATTGAAATCAAAATGACTGTTTCCTAATTTACGGACCAACGGTTTAATCATCTAGGCTAGAGATAGTTCGCTGCCCCCTATCAGTATGGTTGATTCCCAACATCGGGAGAGCGTCTCACTGCACCTTCTTGCTCTCACGTTTTCGACTGACTTCACGTGGAACGACTACAACGAATCACTGAAAGGAAAGTTGGTTCTTCGTGTCGTACCAGGATTTTCTCGTCAAGCCCATCTTATAAAACATCTGTAAATCGACCCTTCGTCCTTTTACTGAAGACTATTGCCATATCTCGTCTGTTCATATCGAGGTTCTCGGAAAAATCCCCAAAACGAACTGCAATGTAATTGAAAATGACCTGGCACCTCGTCTCCCGTCACTCCCTCAGTCTTTTCAAATATTTTCATGGCAATTTATCTGACGAACTTATTTCCTGCTGCCCCTACTATGAGACAACTTGTTACTCCAGGACAGGAAGTTAGAAGGTTAGAGAGGGCGAAATTCATCTTGAATAAGTTGGAAAATGATCATGAAATTATATATATATATATATATGTATTATGTTTTTCATGATTCCTTCTAGATTTTTAGTGCAACTGTAACTGAATGTGAAGGTGTTTTTATTAAAGGTGAGTGAGATGTGGATAAAAATTAGTTCTTAGGCCCCTTATCAAAATGGCCTCCCCTGCCGTTTACATAGTAATTTATTTTGCGAACGAAAATGCTTATAAAGATGCGTAAATTTCAAGATTGGTTATTCCTAAATTTTCGCTTGAGGATGAAACAGGGCTTGATACTTTAATTCAATTTAATTTTAATAATTATATTGAGGGTTTCGGATCTCGTTTTTGAAACATGAGAACTGTTATGTAGCGAGGGAATCATATTTAAAAAAAATAATTATAATATATATATATATATATATATATATATATATATATATATATATATATGTAATAATAATAATAATGATAAAGGCTCAAGCACTAATATTTTATGGTTATAATTTATTACATATATTCTTACTCTGTCTTGGACATTGAGATCTACCTGGATTCTATCTATCTATATATATATATATTAAATGGAATTTTTATATATATATATATATATATATATATATATATATATATAGTTTACGAAAAACTAGGTAATCCGTATGGGTAGACCTAAGGAGGATAAAATCCAGAGAGTTCAATGTAAATCAGAGCTAATAATTTAAAGAAAAAGAAAAACAGACCACTTTAAGGTTCCATGTAATAAATTATTTCACCACAGCCCTTTTAAAGGACCGCGGATCATCAGACTTTACTTCGAACGGGTGAAACGAAAAATGAAAAGAAATTTACACATTTTTGACGGGCAGTACTAAGCATATGTAAATTAACGAAGTGAGTATATATATATATATATATATATATATATGTGTGTGTGTGTGTGTTTGTGTGACACCGCACATTGATTGTTGGTGTTAATAGAAGAGTGCTCCATGTAAAATAACTGAGCTATTAAGTATATATTAATATACATTTTTTTCTCAAGGTAGCACTACTCAGTGTTTCATGCACAACACAATACTCGGCGTTGGATTGAGACCGACCGTTACATAGTTATAATTTAATAAATATATCTGGCGAACTTAATGTTGGTGCAGTCTATACATTATATCAGGATTAATGTTTTAAAAATGTTTATTTAAAATAAACGAGTTATATACTATAATTTAAATTTAACATGAACAGGGATTAATTTTTTTTTTGATTTTGTATTTATAACTATAAAAAGAAACTACAAAAATTATCAATCCTTATATACAAATAGGTAGAAAATCCTAATCAGAACTAATGGAAAGACATTCATATAACAATGGTAATTGTTCGACAGGGAATAAGTAAACAGAAGATGATTAAATAAGGAAGATTATAATTATAGATATTAATCTGGATTAAGTTATTTCAATAGGTATTTAATTTTATGCCTTCAGAAACTGAAGATTATTAACACATACACACACACACACGAATACACACACCATATATATATCTATATATCTATCTATCTATATATATATATTATTACATTTAAAGCAATTATATATATATATATATATATATATATATATATATATATATATATATATATATATATATATATATAACCGATAACCGGACGACCTGCTGCGCTGATGAGCTGTGATACAGCTAAATAGTCTGTCTGTGGATGACAATATATATAGTCCTGGGAAGAAGTGTGAATTTGTAAACAGTGACTATTACTGCTAATAATGCAAGATTCTTTGGTAAAGCAAATCGAGTTTTCTGCATCACTGTGTGTTTATCCAGAAATAAATACGCTTAAATTCACCTTCTTGTGCCAACGGCTTAGGGGTAGAATCTCTGACTGACGCCAATTCAGCCGGGTTTCGATCCTAGCTAGAGCTATGATCCACTGATGAGCTGTGATACAGAGAAACAGTCTCTCTGACAATATATATATATATATATATATATATATATTCCCGCTTATGCCAAGGGATATTTTTCTGCCAGTTCAAGAAGAATTTGTATAACTACCACACACAAAAGGCAATGGTTAAATTTCTTTAAATATTATGTGGAAATAGCCATTCTTCGCCTGATGAAGGTTACAAGATCCGAAACCCGTGCAGCAAAAATATGTATAATAAAGTATACAAAACTTCCAAGTTATGACCAATCACTTTTTTTTCTAACCGTAGCTAAATATATGGGGAAAATACAGAAAAACAAAATAAAATAAATATACTTAAACTTACACCCGGAGATCAAATTCACCCAAAAACACAATTTTAACGAATTGCCATTCTTAAATATAAACATCAGAAATAAAAATATTCACATTATCACAGACACATACTGTAAACCTATAGACATCCAAGAATATCTTCACTTCAAGAACCATCACCCCAAAAAGATGTCTAAAATCCATCCCATATTCTCTAGCTCGTAGGATTTGCACTATAGTGTCCGACAAATACCTAGAAGTATTATATAAATCGCTCAAAAAACGAGGTTACCCCACACTACTAATAAACAAAGTTTTTGAACTAGCAGAAAAATATACATTTTGACCAACTACGAAACACAAAGAAAAGCAACAACCAACAAATTCTAGTATAGTATACATCTCAACATGCAACAAGAAGAATCGAGGCCTATTTACAGGCCTATTTACAGAAATTACAAGAAATCTAGACCTACTTAACAAGAATGCAAAATAAAGGATATACTAAAATCAAGAAAAATAATTAAAAACCTAAAACACTTATTAACCTCATCCAAATTTAATCAACACACTGTACAAGTGGTCACAAAATGCAACAAGAAAATATATGTTTTGTTATATCATTATAGAAGAAAACTCCTATACATTTGAAAACCTCTCAACATTATTCACAATAAAGGCAAATTTAAACTTCAATTCGAAAAATGTGATTGCAACAAATCCTATATAGGTACACCTAAACGCTAAACAATAGAATTTCCCTTCACAAAAGCAAGATTAAATTACCAGACAACAGGAAACTCATTATGTCACAACACATCCAATAATGCAGGTAAATTTAAAATTATGCTGATATATCAAACAGACTATTACTCTTACCTACAAATACAAGAAAAAAACTTCATAGACAAAATTGAACCAGCATGAAACAAATCAAATCTCCCCACACATAAATAGACACCATAAACACATAGTTGCAAAATTACACTAGCCGGACCCACACACACGAACCCTACACACCATACAAAGTCTGTATGTATATATACTATCTCATTGTAATCATACAATTTGTATGTATTGAGAAGATATATATATATACGCATACTAGCAAAAACACACACACAAAATCCACAAAAACTGAGATAGATTTAAAAAGATAGAGACAACATAAAAACACAAGAAAAAATTCTAATTCCTTCCCTTTCTCTAACCAATCATAATTATTGTATTACGCTTTAAGCAAATGAATATTTTTATGCCATTCTAAGAAGAATTTGGAATACTACGACACGGAAAACACAATGGATAAATAATATGTGGGAATAAATATTCTTCGTCTGATAAATGTCACAAAACCCGAAACCCGTGTAACAAAAAATGCAAAATAAAGTATTATCTAAAATAGATCCATATTATATTTTAAAAACATTTGCGGGTTCTCTTTTCTCTTATATTTACACACACACACACACACACACACACATATATATATATATATATATATATATATATATATATATATATGTATATGTATATATATATATATATATATATATATATATATATATTTATGATTAATAAACAATAAAATCCGAAATCACCTCATGGTAAAATGGTGAATAGCCTCTTTCGACAGACGAAGATATCGTTCGTCTTATCAACTTATTACTAGAATCCACTTGGATTATATACCAACGATTTGTTACCTTTACGATATATATATATATATATATATATATATATATATATATGAAGAAATATAGTCTTAAAGTTTGCTATATTTATATTTATGGGATAAAGTGCTCAATATCTGAGATAGACCGTGTGTAAATATAAAACAGACTGTCGCCTCTAAGTGTTGACTTCTATGTTCACTTTTATATATATATTTAATATATATATATATATATATATATATATATATATATATATATATATGTGTGTGTGTGTGTGTGTGTGTGTGTGTGTAGTAGAATAGTTATTCCAAAAATTTCGCTTGAGGATGAAACAAAGCGTGATACTTTAATTAAATTTAATTTATTAATTACATTGATGTTTTTGGCTCCTGTTTTTGAAACATGAGCACTGTTATGTAGCGAAGAAAAATATTTATAATATATATGTGTGTGCGTGTGTGCGTGTGTGCGTGTGCGCGTGTGTTTGAGTATTTTTTTCAATGTCCATTCAGGGTGTTGACAATCATGGCTCTCCACAATTTCCCGTCCTTTGTAGTTCTCAATAACTTTTGCCTTTT
>OZ038514.1:62820195-62882695 GCA_964036315.1 Acanthosepion esculentum | reverse complement strand
TATCTATCTATCTATCTATCTGTGTTCATTTCCTTCAATCTATCTATCTATCTATCTATCTATCTATCTATTTTCATCTTTCTGTCTTTCTCTCCATCTATCTATCTATCTATCTATCTGTGTTCATTTCCTTCTATCTATCTATTTTCATCTTTCTGTCTTTCTCTACATCTATCTATCTATCTATCTATCTATCTATCTATCTATCTATCTATCTATCTATCTATTTCTCTGTGTTCATTTCCTTCCATCTATCTATCTATCTATCTATCTATCTATCTATCTATCTATCTATCTATCGTGATTTCCTCTCTAAGTGTTTCCATACGGTAAGAAAGTTCCCGCCTGCCAGATTCTTTCCAGTATATTTTGTTTCCGAAGAAAGAGAGATGAGACGCGGAAATCTGATAACAGGAAGTATGTCTCCTCTATTTTCGGACTGATTTTTTCTCTCCTGTGAAATAGCGTCTGGTTACTCTTTATTGAAAGTGACTTATTCTGAAAAATATCGATATATGTTAATCTTCTATCGCAGATAGATGTCATGTCGAGCCTCCTATTCCTGTTAAAATTGCAGATTTTCAATTTTAACGAAAAATGCTTTAGATTCTTCTGAAAAATATCCAAAACAAAACTGAAGTCTTTTTATCCATTTTTATTACTAATGTTTGCCGAATACAAGCGACTCGAGTACTGTGTGATATTGTATAAGTCAAGGAATAATATAAAGTACTTGGGGCAAGCTGGAGACATGAATTAATTTAATTACGGAATGGCATTTGAGAGTTCATATCTATAAGTCTACCATGCTTAGAATATTGCTGCCACCTATAACCCGGTGTCCCTGGTATATTTACTATATTGAATTCATTCCTAGGTCAACTGTTAATTTTCTCTCCGGCATCTATCTTATATATTTATGTCTACCATTCATCCATGCTTAGAATATTGCTGCCACATAAGTTCCGGTGCCCCTGCTATTTACCTTGAGCTCCTTGATAAGATCCAATGAAGAATCAGCAATATTATTGGTCCTGATCTGGCCTCTTGGCTTCAGTCACTTTCTCACCGTCGTATGGTTGCCTCCCTTTGCCTTTTCTGACATGAACTGGAAAGACTCTACTGAATTCATTGCTAGGTCAGCTGTTCATTTTCTCTCCGGCATCTATCTTATATACTTATGTCTACCATTCGTCTATGCTTAGAATATTGCTGCCACATATGTTCCGGTGTCCCTGCTATTTACCTTGAGCTCCTTGATAAGAACCAATGAAGAATCAGCAATTTTATTGGTCCTGATCTGGCGGCTTGGCTTCAGTCACTATTTGTTTAACTCAATTCCTCTCTTGTGTTTTTATTTCTGGCCCTAACAGAGACAATGAGGTATTATGGTGAATGTAGTAAGAAAGGTAAGTAAGAATGTGTTGTTTTGATGTAAGGAATATTGTTGTATGTTTGGGTCAGTGTTTGTGGCTAGCTAAGTCTAAAGTTAAGACAGAAGAAGACTTCCCCTTCCCCCATCCCCGTTTTGGCCTTGTGCCACTTTTTGTACCAATTGTACATATAAATATCGCTCTTTTTAAATTATTGTTTCATCCTCCCCCCAGAAAATGAATTGTACTAGTGAGATTTTTCATAGAGACAATGTGGTATTATGGTGAATGTAGTAAGAAAGGTAAGCAAGAATGTGTTGTTACGGTGTTTGGAATATTGTGGAATGTTTGGGTCAGTGTTTGTGGCTAGCTAAGTTTAACGTTAAGACAGAAACGATTATCTCCCCCCATTCCCATTTTGTTTTTGTGCCACATTTTTGTAAATAAGTTACAAATAAATATCGCTCTTCGCTCTGGTACCTAGACTTTTTTTAATTTAAGCGCAGTACTAGATTGGCGTCGAGATCTCATCAAACTACGGTTCAGCTGGTTAGATGAAACGTCAAATTCTATACTAAAAATTTATTTCCTTCTTCTCGCTTGTGGATGCATGCTTCCGACTCCATGCTTTCCTGCCAATTTTAATCTGCGAAAATTTAAATGCAATGTCAATCACTATCTACTCTATTCCTGATTACTCTTTCCTCTGCCTGTTCATTATTAATATTTCTGTAACGAATTTTTCATCGCTTTGTAAATCCTTCTGTCTTATTGACTTTACTATCTTGCATGCGCTCGGATTGAGGAATCGGAGAGCCAAGTTCGAATTTAAGTCGAATCCATTCACTTAGGTGCTAATACATTTGGGAAAAGGGATGAATCCTTTTCTTCTACCCGCAGCTATGGGAAAAATAGCAAGAGAGACCGGGTTCTATAGCCTTGGATCACAACTGGTCTACCGCAGTAAGAAATGGCAACCTACTGCGGGAAAAAAATCTGCCTCGTCAATCATGTATCGAAATATATATGATCGCCTAAGCGTTCCTCACGCATGACACATAACTGTCTGACCTTTGCGGAAGGTATGAATCCCCCTCTTCTCCCCCCACAGCTACGGGTAAATAGCAGCACATACAGGGTTCTATAGCCTTGGGTGGCAACTGGTCTACCGCAGAAGGAAATGGCAACCTACTGCGGGAAAAATCTGCCTCGTCAGTCATGTATCGAAAGATATATGATCGCCTAAGTGTGTATCACGCATGGCACATAAGTGAATGATTGATTTCCAGTAGAGTCTATTACATTTACTTACGTTCTAATACCCTTGGGCAAAGGTATATGAACTCTTCTTCTCCTCACCCCCAGCTATATGTAAATAGCAGGACAGACCGGGTTCTATAGCCTTGGATGGCAACTGGTCTACCGCAGAAAGAAACGGCAACCTACTGCTGGAAAAAATCTGCCTCGTCAGTTATGCATACATACATGATCGCGTGTGTACCATGCCTGGGACATAACTGACTGACTCTTGGGAAAGTTATGAATCCTCTTCTTCTCCCCCCAGCTATGGGTAAATAGCAGGATAGACTGGGTTCTATAGCATTGAATGGCAATTGGTCTACCGCAGAAAGTAATGGCAACCTACTGCGGGAAAAAAATCTGCCTCGTCAGTCATGTATCGCCTAAGCGTGTATCACGCCTGGCATATAACTGATGGGGTGATACTGATTAAAAAAGAATTCGGAGACGTTACAATGATAATGTGGATAGTATACTTCAGACGGAACTGCAAACCGAGTCCTAAACAGGAGACAAGGAGTGGGGCGGAGCTTCTACTCCCGTTCATATCAACACATCCAAAACGAAACTGCCTTCTTTTAATTGGCCGATTCTGACTTCCGGTAGCGTCACTCATTGCGCCTTGTTCAGCGAACGTTTTCTTTTGAAATGAAAAGGTTTATTAAATCACTTCATGCGTCTGCTTTTAGAAATGTTAGAAATGCTAGACAATTTTTCCCACCAGAATTTTACAAAACTTAAAGAGTTATTAATTTGCCCATACATAAAATATTGCTCTCAGATCTGGTCTGGTTCTTTTTCTATGCCTTTTAGATATTCTTGATAAAATCCACAGAAAAATCAGCAATGTCATCTAGGCTTCAGTGCTTTTCCAACCGCCTTAACGTGCATTTCCTATAAATACCTCCATGGTAGATTCTCTGACGAAATTTCCTCTATCATACCTAGATTTGTGAATTAAAATCGCAATCCTACATGTGGGGAATATCTCATTGTTTTACAGTTGAAATGGCTAGATATAATTCCAAGTTCTATGATAAAACTTTCTTCTCCCGTACTTCTCGTTTGTGGAAGTCTTTTCCGGCTTTTTGCGTTCTAGTTAACTTTGTTCTTCAAAAATGATTTCGGTTTTCCGGCTTGTCTAAACATCTACAGCTGGAATCGATGATAGTTTTGGACGACTCATTGGCGGGGACAAATTCTCCGTCTGTTTGATTTTCAAAATTTCAAGTGCAATATCAATCGTTAACGTCGGTCTTCCTGGT
Source organism: Acanthosepion esculentum (assembly GCA_964036315.1). Taxonomy (NCBI): domain Eukaryota; kingdom Metazoa; phylum Mollusca; class Cephalopoda; order Sepiida; family Sepiidae; genus Acanthosepion; species Acanthosepion esculentum. Next base: position 62,878,758 of record OZ038514.1, on the reverse strand, counting down.
TACTCTTCTATTCTTCTCGCTGCTTAATAATGTTATGAAGTGAAGCGTTGTATTAGACTGGCGCCATGTTCTCATCAATTCAATGTTGAAATGGCTGTTATATATTTAGAGATTATTAATAAAAACCACGGAAGAATCATTAATATTTTTGGTACTGACCTGTCGTCGTTGATTCAGTCACTTTCTTACCGACGTAAAGCTATGTCCATGAGTCATTTCTATAAAAGCTTTCATGGTCATTGTTCGGATAAGATCATTCACTATTTCGTGATTATTTTGTTTAGTTTCTTGTAAATTTATTTATTATGAAATGGACAAAGTCCTACAATTATTTTAAGACATTTTTTATGTTTATACATTCTTTTTATAGATACAAATATTTAAGTAAATGTTCTGTTTATAATAAACAGTATTAAACAACATTTACCGGCCTGAATGTCCGAGAAATTTTCATTGAAAATATTCGTCCTTGACAGGATTCGAACCTGTATCCTATACGGAACCGTCATATTGCCTGACGTGCCTTTAACCGATTTACGCCATGAGCCGATATGAATGTACGTGAGAGAATCATGGAAGATTGTAGTTTAAAGACAGTAAAATCAACCTTGCTAACCGAACGCTCCTCTGTGGCCCAATCGGTTAAAAGCACGTTAGGCTATCTGACGGTTCCGTATAGGATACACATTTGATTCCTGTCGGAGGACGAATATTTTCTATGACAATTTCTCGGACATTCAGGCCGGTAAATGTTGTTAATACTGTTTATTATAAACAGAGCATTTACTTAAATATTTGTATCTATAAAAAGAATGTATAAACATAAATATGTCTTTTAAAATTGATTTATATTCATAGTGTAAATATTCAATGGGGCTATTTTTAAAAATTGTTGTTTTACCCCTCCCCAAACAGACAATGAATTGTACATATGGAGACTATTTAGGATTTTCATAGAGACAATGTGGTATTATGGTGGATGTAATAAGTAAGAATGCGTTGTTTTGGTGTAAGGAATATTGTTGTATGTTTGGGTCAGTGTTTGGGGATATCTAAGTTTAAAATTAAGACGACCAAGCTTTTTCCCCAATCCCCCATTTTTGGCCTTAAGCCACATTTTGTGTATTTGAAGCAGAAATAAATATCGCTCTTCATTATGTTACCTGAACTTTCTCAATTTAAGCGCAGTACTCGATTGGCAATAAAGTCTCATCATTTTACAGTTGAACTGGCTAGATGTAACCGTATGTTCCATGCTAAGAATTTCTTTTCTCCTATTTCTCACTTGTAAACGTACATTCAGGTTTATTGCTTTTTTAAAAAAAAAATCAAACGCAATGTCAATCTTTATGTATTTTTGATTTCCATTCTCTTATTGTTCTCACATCATAATAATGTTTTTCTTTTAATCATATTTTTTCACACTTAGTAACCACTTGCGCCTTAGTGGCTTTGTTGCTTTGCTTGTGGCGAAATGATTAAAAATGTCGATTACTCGTTCTTTTCATTGTGAGTATCAAATTAATGATGTCATATAAACCTTCAAATTGTCTTCTGCTGAGTCTTTTTGAAAAAATATTCCATTTTCTATTTTGTACTTCTACATTAAAACTTTCCAATTTGGTTTTATCCATGTTACTTTTTTACAATGATGTAAAAGTCTCAAAAGCCACTCGATGTATAGGATTACAGATTAAGAGGCACAGTTTATGGGGATGTGTGTGGAAGATGACAGTGATATATATACATACATACATATATATATATATATATATATATTTATATGGAAGACTATATAGAAGATAACATGTCAGAAGTTGATATCAGGGCCACGCAACAAGCCTATTTAAATGAATTCCTGAAATAAACAAATGAATATAAGGGGAACAGTATTATTAGTCATAACCATTATCGATTCTCACCCGTCGAAGTGCAGTTGAAAAGCACTGAAACCAAGTTGCATCTTTGTAGTGAGTAAAATGGTTTTGTCTATAAGATAAAATTATAATAAATAAATAATTATCGCTCTACTATTGGTATGGAGCCCTCTTTTGAATTAATGCTGTGAACGTTGGAATGTATATATTACTTTCGTTCTCATCGCATCGTGTATATATATATATATATATATATATATATATATATATATATATATATATATATATATATATATATATATATATATTCGAATGCCAACGTATTTATATAAGAAAAATTGATACCACTGAAACTTAACTTATTTTCTAATGTCGGGATTATAATGCTTGCTGATTCATCACACTGGAGCACCGATTCCCTGGATCAGGAAAGTTAAGCAACGTAGATCCTGGTCAATAATTTGATGGATCACCGCTTTGGAATACCACGTGCTGTAAGCTTGGATATGCTGGTATTGGATAATGTATAATGGCAAAGAATTGTTTATTTGAGAACCGATTCCCAATTCCAGTTGGCGTTCGTTGTGCGCAAATACCCTTCGGAAAGGTATGAATCAACTTATTCTCCCTCGAGCTATAGGTTAAATAGTAATACTTGCACTAAATCAGTATTATCTAAAAAAGGTACAATCTAAAACTTTTTTCTGGATTTACCTAATTTCCACAAGGTCGATAAGCCATAAAAAAACCCCGAATCACTTAACAATCAGACGGGATTTAGAAAAATTCTGAGTAAGACAAAGAAACATATGTTACCGTTGGAAGTTTTAGAATTAAATAATTTTCTTCTTTGCAAGAATTTGTCAGACGCACACACAAATAAAAAAAAGTATATACAATCCAATAGGTCTAATTGGTAAATCAATTGCCCAATTATCTCCGTTCCCCAATCTCAAGTACGCAACCCCTCGTCAGAACCGAGCTTTTTTCTCTTGAATGAGGACACCGTGCCTCGTGCGCCTGGCCCAGCCATCGCTCAGCCAATGAGCGCCCAGAGCTAGTCAATAAATATGGCTAAAAGAGACATCACCACTTCCGCCCACACGAAGTCCGAAGCTCGCCAATTCACTGTCTCCTCACACCACTGCAAAAGATACACGTGACTCTGACCCTTTTGGGTGGCTGAAGTAAATCTCCGCTACACACTTACATATGGTCACCTCTATACATCCACTTCCTCAAATCGGGAATTAAAAATGCCTTCCAGCAAATGAAACCTGTTGGTCGAAACGAAGATTATCCTCCTTCGAACCTCGGGTATTGGCGCTACAGAATCCTAAAAAAAAAGAATTATAGGCCATTAAAAATGTCACGAACACCACTGGATTTCGAATTATCCATTATACAACTTTGTGTGAGAATTAGTTGGAGGTACACACATAAAAATGACTATATACCAAGTCTAATGGTAAAACAAAGTGGTACCCACTCCAATAGGCAAATCAGTTCCACAAATGCTGACTATCTCTGTTCCTCAATCTCATGTAAGAAACCTCTCTTGCCAAAACCGAGTATCTCCTTTGAATGAGTGTACTGTGCATTTATGTACTTGGCCCAGCCACCGCTCAGCCAATGAGCGCCCAGAACCAGCCAATAGAAATGGCTACAAGCGACAGCACCACTTCCGTCCATACGAAGTGCTGCCCGATTCACTTTCAGTCCGAAACTCGGCAATTCACCATCTCCATAATCTACAGCAAAACGTACACGTGATTTTTTGGGGTCGTCGAGGTAAGTCTCCACTAAATCTTCTATGTCTTCTTTCAGGAAATAGGCGTTCACGTTTCTCCACAATTTCCTATCCTTTGTGGGTCTTAATATTTGTTTTCTTTTGTAATTTCCTCTAAACCTCGTTTCGCCGTTTATTTAATCAAATTCTCTAGGTAGTGTATGCTTTTTTTTCATTTGTCCCTATAGCCTTCAATCTGACCTGAGAGTATTAAATTTTCCAATCCCGCTTTCCTCATTAGGTGCCCTTTAAATTTCACCTGTGATATTATTTATACATGTCCGTTTGTTTCCATTTTATCTAAGTCTTCTTCGTTGCTCACATGTTCGGCCCATGGTATCATCAGCATCCTTCTGTAGAACCACGTTTCCGTTGCTGCATATCTCTTATACATGTAAGGAGATTGTCCAGCATTCACTGCCATTGATAGAACCGATGTCTCATAACATGATCAGTACTCTTTTCTTTGTTTCTAAGTATTTCTTCTGTTTTTTAATACCTTGCTCAGCTTTCTAAAGACATCTTTCACTATCCAAATATGTTACTTCGGATTTCGGTGTCTCACCTTCCGTCCTCTGTTGAAACACTTCATAGATATTTAAACTGTTGCACTTGTTTTATTATGGTATCATCAATTTATAATTTGCTTGTTGGGCTTTTTCTTTTCTTTTCTTTTACTGATAACCATACATTCCGTCTTCTTACAATTGATGTTTAGTCCTTTCTTCTGCCTTTCCTTCTCTACATTCTGTAGGCATTCTTTTTGTCTCATTTCTGTGTCTGTTATCAACACTGTGTTATATGCATATGTTATATTGGTACGACGGTTATATATTATATTCTTCTAAAAGCCGGTTCAGGTTTATTTACAGCATAGAGCGTAAAAACTTTCTGAGTATTCATTGTTCAGAAAAAAAAAGTGATGAAATCATCAAGATGCTTGGTAAGCTCTTTTACGAAGTTGCATGCAATTAAGCCCAATTCACTCTGCATTAAAAGTTACAATTTCTTTTACCAAAATCTTGAATTTGCACTTAATCAGAAGTTAATAAATACGATAATTTTTTTTCGTCTACACTTTCCAGCCGTGTCATCTGCAAATATGGACACGGTGCGTTTTTGAAACTTGTCGTATGCGTCCGCGATCAGTAAATGTAAAAATAAAAAGTCAAGTAACATACGTGATACACGGCTGGGTGATCATGCCTTTTTTGATTCATGAGAGTCTGGGCACAATGCTATTTCTTTCCACGTTAGAGCAGTTGCCACTCAACATTATAAGACACAACCTGCGTTGTTATTACTATTTAACCCATAGCTAGGAGGAGAAGAGATGGATTCATATGTTTTGGGGCGTAAATGAACATAACGAACTCGGTTGGAATTCGAAATCGCTTCTCCAACTTCCCATTCAGAGCCGGTATGCATAAGACCACGCCAGACATCCAAAAATAATATATAATTAATCACTTAACTCAAAACAAGCGATATAAAAAATATTAAATAAGAATGGCTACATTCATTATTACACACATTTCGAAAATAAAACTAAAACTGTTGTACACTATTTACATTATTCCTCAAGGACACATGGCACAATGGATAAAGACGTTGGTTAGATCCAGTGATAGGACCCAAAGAGTGTTCAATACCCAGTTAAGGCATTCGAAAACTTTGTGAGGGGAATTAACAGGAGATAACTGATAACTGACACCCATTAAACATGGTACGTGGAACTAGAACAGTCTACCCCAGTGAGCGAAATAAAGGGCTGAGTCCGACATTCCAACCACCTGAAGAAGGCCTTTTCGTGGTCAATCCTCGCTGAAAACAGTGAGACCTGGCGTCTCACCAGCAACCATGCTGTCTCCTTCAATTGATAATATCTACAGGGTCGCTATCAGGGACAAGAGGCAGAAGAGGAAGTACTGTAACACTATGCCATCGAGCCCAGGTCAGAGTTTTAGCTGCAACTACTGCTACCGAGTATGCCTGTCCCGCATTGGACTTAGCAGTCAGAAACGTACCTGAAAACGACGTGTACAGACTCACTCGTGACATTCGTTTTCAGAAGACAAGCTATGAGAATGATATGTTTATTATTTACTTAGTTTGCACGTTTATTCATTTATTTAGACTTTTGTTTAGTTTTTATTATTTATTTTAATTATTTTTTTTCAGGGTTTCGTTATCTTATTTGTTTAGTTCAATGTATTGCCTTTCCCCTAAATTATGTTATCTGTTATATCTTTATACTATTTTACAAGGTGTTTCATTTTAGTTTTCCATTTTTAATAACGTAGTATTTTTTACTTTGTGCTCTTTGCGATAAGTTCTGATCGTTTATTTCGTAATTTATGTTTGTCTGGGAAAGTAATTATAGCTATTTTCTCCTCGAGACAATGTTTGCAGTTTTTGGATTTATTATTGTAAGCTGTTTTCCTTATTTTCCGTGATATTTCTGGTGTTATTTGCTTTATGTTTTTAATTTTTCATATATGTTTAAAAAGCAATGTAATGTACGCGTATTCACTATTTACAGTGAATGTTTCCAAGGTCCTTCGGTTACTCCGATATATAGTTTTTCTTCATTATCTGAATTCACGGTGATTTAGTATGTTAAGTAGAACAATCAATTATGGGAACACACACGCAGACCCGCTAAACACATACACACAAACACACACACACGTGCACGCGCGTACACACACGTGCACGCGCGTACACACACACAAAGATATATATATATATATATATATATATATATATATATGAGTGGGTAAATATTTTAGATGTCTGTTTCATTCTTGTACGCAATATATAGGCGAGGTAGCTATATATACATATACATATATATATATTAAGAAATATACCTATGTTCCAGTAATTAATATACTAAGAAATATATACGTACGCTAGATTTAGTTGTGTAACTCTACCGAGTGAACTTGTATCCTATACGGAACCGTCATATAGCCTGACAGATTCGATTCCCGTCGGAGGACGCATATTTTCTATGAAAGTTTCTCGGACATTCAGGCCAGTAAATGTTGTTAATACTGTTTATTATAAACAGAGCATTTACTTAAATATTTGTATCTATAAAAAGAATGTATAAACATAACAAATGTCTTCAAATAATTGTCGGACTTTGTCCATTTCATAATATATATATATATATATATATATATATATATATATATATATATCCTAGCTAGAGGCAACCGGACGGCTACCTACACTGATGAGCTGTGAAACAGCGAAACAGTCTGTCTGTGGATGACAATATATATATATATATATATATATATATATATATATGTATATAAAAGTGAACACAGAAGCCAACACTTAGAGGCGACAGTCTTTTTCATGCTAGATCTAATCGTCAGGCACCGAGTGCTGTCATTTTTCTTGGTTATTTATATATACGGGTCAGTACGGGTCTGACCCGTTTATATAAATAGCCGAGAAAAATAACAGGACTCGTGGCGTGACGATTGTATCTAGCATGAAAAAGATTGTCGCCTCTAAGTGTTGACTTCTGTGTTCACTTTTATATTTACACACGCTCTATCTCTGATATTGAGCACTTTATCCCATAAATATAGCACATCTTAAGACTATATGTCTTCATATATATTGTTGTACCGTGGCACAATAGTAAAAAGAAGAAAATCAAGTCGAGGTTGGTTTAAGGAACAAGTGTATTTAACATCACAGATACAAAGGTAGCAAACGGGTACTACTCAGCTAGGCAATTGTAGTACTGTCGCTGCTTACGATGTTTAACAACACGCCCACGTGTGTCGAATGTGGCACAAGGCCGGTTTAATGTGGGCTATCCGAGCCCGTAGGCTCGGGCAAAAATTGCCCGTAGAACCCGTATAAACGGGATCGGGGTGGTCAACCACCTCGAACGAGGCTCTACCCTTCGGCGGAGCCTCGTCCGAGTTCATCTCTGCCCAAAGGCAGAGAGTTCCCCTCTGCCTCAGAGGCAGAGAGTTCGACCGAACAGCTGAGACGTCCAAAAAGGACTGTCGCTGCTTACGATGTTTAACAACACGCCCACGTGTGTCGAATGTGGCACAAGGCCGGTTTAATGTGGGCTATCCGAGCCCGTAGGCTCGGGCAAAAATTGCCCGTAGAACCCGTATAAACGGGATCGGGGTGGTCAACCACCTCGAACGAGGCTCTACCCTTCGGCGGAGCCTCGTCCGAGTTCCTCTCTGCCCAAAGGCAGAGAGTTCCCCTCTGCCTCAGAGGCAGAGAGTTCGACCGAACAGCTGAGACGTCCAAAAAGGACTGTCGCTGCTTACGATGTTTAACAACACGCCCACGTGTGTCGAATGTGGCACAAGGCCGGTTTAATGTGGGCTATCCGAGCCCGTAGGCTCGGGCAAAAATTGCCCGTAGAACCCGTATAAACGGGATCGGGGTGGTCAACCACCTCGAACGAGGCTCTACCCTTCGGCGGAGCCTCGTCCGAGTTCCTCTCTGCCCAAAGGCAGAGAGTTCCCCTCTGCCTCAGAGGCAGAGAGTTCGACCGAACAGCTGAGACGTCCAAAAAGGACTGTCGCTGCTTACGATGTTTAACAACACGCCCACGTGTGTCGAATGTGGCACAAGGCCGGTTTAATGTGGGCTATCCGAGCCCGTAGGCTCGGGCAAAAATTGCCCGTAGAACCCGTATAAACGGGATCGGGGTGGTCAACCACCTCGAACGAGGCTCTACCCTTCGGCGGAGCCTCGTCCGAGTTCCTCTCTGCCCAAAGGCAGAGAGTTCCCCTCTGCCTCAGAGGCAGAGAGTTCGACCGAACAGCTGAGACGTCCAAAAAGGACTGTCGCTGCTTACGATGTTTAACAACACGCCCACGTGTGTCGAATGTGGCACAAGGCCGGTTTAATGTGGGCTATCCGAGCCCGTAGGCTCGGGCAAAAATTGCCCGTAGAACCCGTATAAACGGGATCGGGGTGGTCAACCACCTCGAACGAGGCTCTGCCCTTCGGCGGAGCCTCGTCCGAGTTCCTCTCCGCCCAAAGGCAGAGAGTTCCCCTCTGCCTCAGAGGCAGAGAGTTCGACCGAATAGCTGAGACGTCCAAAAAGGACTGTCGCTGCTTACAGTATTTAGTGTCCTCCCCACGAGGGACAGATGTGGCACAAGGCCGGGTTTAAAGTGGGGTACCCGAGCCCGTAGGCTCGGCCAAAAAAATAGCCCGTAGATCCCGTATAAACGGGATCGGGCAGGTCAACCTCCCCGAACGAGGCTCTGCCCTTCGGCGGAGCCTCGTCCGAGTTCCTCTCTGCCCAAAGGCAGAGAGTTCCCCTCTGCCTCAGTGGCAGAGAGTTCGACCGAACAGCTGAGACGTCCAAAAAGGACTGTCGCTGCTTACGATGTTTAACAACACGCCCACGTGTGTCGAATGTGGCACAAGGCCGGTTTAATGTGGGCTTTCCGAGCCCGTAGGCTCGGGCAAAAATTGCCCGTAGAACCCGTATGAACGGGATCGGGGCGGTCAACCTCCCCGAACGAGGCTCTGCCCTTCGGCGGAACCTCGTCCGGGTTCCTCCCCGCCCAAAGGCAGAGAGTTCCCCTCTGCCTCAGAGGCAGAGAGTTCGACCGGCTAGCTGAGACGTCCAAAAAGGACTGTCGCTGCTTACGATGTTTAACAACACGCCCACGTGTGTCGAATGTGGCACAAGGCCGGTTTAATGTGGGCTTTCCGAGCCCGTAGGCTCGGGCAAAAATTGCCCGTAGAACCCGTATAAACGGGATCGGGGTGGTCAACCACCTCGAACGAGGCTCTGCCCTTCGGCGGAGCCTCGTCCGAGTTCCTCTCTGCCCAAAGGCAGAGAGTTCCCCTCTGCCTCAGAGGCAGAGAGTTCGACCGAATAGCAGAGACGTCCAAAAAGGACTGTCGCTGCTTACACACAGGGTAGGTATTACTGGCACTATATATAGTGAGAACCGGTGTAATTCCCTTGTGTTAGAAAGGCCGGTGTAACATATATATATATAAGAACAAGAAGTAAAAATCAACGAAAGATAATTAATCATTTAGTTGAATACCTTGTTAGTAGCGGGGCTCGGTTTAACATCCGGTAAATCCTAAATCCAAACCCAAATCATCGACTCACAATAATTCACACTAATGAATAGTTCCAACCAATATCCACCCAATAATCACCGCAGTCAGTAGTCTGACACCGTTATTTATACATCTGGCGGAAAATATATGTTCATAAGTCCAGATTGTCACGCTCGAACCTCGGTGTCGTTAATTACTCATTTTCTTCCTATATGGCAATATACTGTAGCGGCCATAATATAAGGAACGGAAACAACAAAGACATAAATATGTGTATCAATTAAAAAGTAATGCATGATTAGCAACGAAATTCTTACCGAATAAAGAGTAGGGTGTAATGCATAAATTGATTATATATATATATATATATATATATATATATATATATATATATATATATATATATATATCAAAACGTGAACACACCCGCACACGTACATATACACAGACACACGCACACACACACATATATATATATTCTCAATCTATGTACTTACATTGTCACCAATATTCATAGATATTGTCATATATTCAGATTTAATATGCACCACATTCAATAGAACTTTAAATCGTATATATATATATATATATATTTATATATATATATATATATATATATATATATATATATATATATACCTGCATATAATTTGAAATCTATCTAGTAACATTGTCATCAATATTCAAAGCAATTGACATATATGCAGGCCAAATGTATATATATATATATATATATATATATATATATATATATATATATATGTATACATATGTGTGTGTGTGTGTGTCTGTGCGTGTGTGGGAGTTGCCGTGTATATATATATATATATATGTATATATATATATATATATATATATATATATATATACGTGTGTTCGTCTATCGATAAGTTATCACACGCATATATATATATATATATATGTATATATATATTTATATATATATATATATATATATATATATATATATAGACACACACACACACACATATATATATATATATATATATATATATATATATATATATATATAAATATATATATATATATATATCAAGTACCTGCCTAATATATATGTACTTTAAAATAAGATATACATATTCTCTTTTATGTAGGCTTTTTTATTATTGTTATATATATATATATATATATATATATATATATATATATATATATATATACGCGTATATATCACCAATTTGCGCATATACATATTTATTGCTGAACAGACGCATACGTGGGTATTTAAATGTTTTCTTTTCATTCGTTTCCTGATGCGTTTTATCTCAATAAAGACTTCAATACATACGTATTCATACGTATTCATATATATTTAGAGACGTAAATATATCTATATCATATTGTCTTTACCTAGGCGTATTCGCTTCAGTCTTAGCATAAATATATTGACGTTTACGAAGACATAAAGAATACAAAGAAATGAGCACGAATTTGATTAAAATATTGAATAGGCAAAGGCGGAGTAAAAATAAAAAAAATAAATTCAAAATGTCTGCTAAGTCCGTAAATTCTGTTATGTTGCTTCGTTTATTATTCTATTATTCTATAGCTTTGCCTCGTAAATTGTCTTTTTTATGCCTGCGAATCAAACGGCGAATGTCGCGTCTTGCTTGTCGATCGGTGAAATTCAATTTCGTATTGGTTAATTTGAATACAGAGGTGCATCCTGGGAAATCAGTCTCGTTTTCGTTTCTCCTTTTCTCCCGCCCCCACACCGCACTATCTCTCTTTACTTGCCTTTTGTTCGTATTTTTTTTAAACTACAGTATTTCATCAATTGGAATCAGCTCGGTTATTTGTCGCTCTATGTATCATTCTCCCACCAAAGAACATGGTCCTCCACATCTTCCATTATGCTTTGTTTCAACTACATTGCTCTGTTAAGACCGTCATTTCAATAACTGTCCCTGTAATTTCTTGCTAAAACATTTCAAGATAGACTCGTTTAGCCTTGTCGGGCTAACGTGTTCCACTCTCATGAAGTGGAAAGTATATTTTGGATCAAATGTTAGGTCGGCTGCTAAGAATGTCGGTTCACTGCATCGGGTTAGATAATTTTTTTCTCATCCGAATCTAAATTGCATATTTGCAAATCTACCATTCGTCCATGCTTTGAATATGTCACGAGCTCCTGCTGCATATTTAGAGATCTTTCATAAAATCCAAAGAAGAATCTGCAATCATGTTGTTCCTAACCTGGCATCTCGTCTTTAGTCACATTCACACTATAATCGAGCATCAGCCTGCCTATTCTATAAATGCTGTTCTGATCAACTTTACTCCATGGTACCAAGATGTTATGGATTTAAGTGGTCTACTATACTGGCGGCAAGTTCTCATCAATTCACTGTTGAAATGGCTGCTATATATTATACTGATAAAATCCAAAGAAGAATCTGCAATATTATTAGTCCTGACTTGGCATCTCGGCTTCAGTCATTTTCTTACTGACGTCAAGCAGCTTCTCTGTGACTTTTATATAAGTACATTCATGGTTATTTTCGGCTGACCTCTTCACTATGGTAGCTAAACTTTATGAATTTAAGCGCAGTACTCGATTGGCAATAAGGTCTCGTCATTTTACAGTTGACCTGGCTAGATGCCAACAGTTCTCTTCACACTTGTAAAATTTCCTTCAGGTTTATTGCTTTACAGTCAAGTTTGGTTTAAAATACTTCAAACGCAATGCCATTCGTTATCTTCTGTTTTCTTATTGTTCTCACACCTTAATAATGTCACACCACGGCAAATGACCTAATCAGAGGAAAAAATAAAAATTTATTACACCCTGTCACTCCAGTGGGTCTAAAACTGACCGTATGTTGAAAGAATGTAAACTAAAGTAGTTGTTTGAATTAATTTGCACAAGGATGTACTTCCATAGATTTTGCCTGCAAGAAAGCGGAAGTTTAAATTCAGGTTTTTCCTTTCTGTAGATGTACTACGTTTGCAGGTTGAGGAGCTCCGTCTTTATTAAATTATGTTAAAGCTTTTACTACTAGTAATACCATACAAGCACTGCTATTAAATCAATGGCGACCACGTAGCATGCGGGAAGCCGTTCAAATGAATGTTCTGTAAAAGTGGGCGAACAGAAAGCACTATGCTCAGGGTATACCGATCTGTTGTATTCTCGACTCTCCTGTACGCCTGTGAGACATGAGTACTCTACCGAAGTGACGCCGCAAAGTTGAAAGATTCCATTAAATGAAACTTCGTCAAATCGAAACACGTAACAGGACCGGATCGCGGACAACGAAGTTCACCTCCGCGCAAAGATGTAGAGCGTAGAAACCATCATAAGTTTTTTGCCACTGCCTACCCCAAACAAATCCTCTTCCCGGGGCTCGGATCTGGGAAGAGACCACGTGGATCACCGCATCATCGATTCAAGGATCAGCTCAAAGACACCTTGCTGAGGACAGAAATTGATTCGGTCGATTGGAAGACGGGAGCTGTAGAAAGAACCGATTGGAGCTGTTTATTACACGAAAAAGGAACATCCTTCGAAAACATCAGAAACAAAATACAAGCGATGGCGGGAACCCAAAGAAAATACCAGAGATCTCCATACCCTGAAACCTGCGGACATCATTTCAGATCTAACTTTCTCAGAGAAGGAAATGTCTGTGAGCACCCAAATACACCGGCAACGAGTTCCGCCAACGACGACGACGGTTTTTCATGCCATTAATTTGTCGGCTCGACTGATGAGTGGACGGTCAAAATCTTAGGTCAGAGCCAATTAATCATGGGTGCTGTTCGAGAAGGTTATTTGAGGGTGCGTTGGCCTGTGGGTCAGTGAGGTGGAGATAGGCCTTACTTCAGACAAGATTGCTCTCTGAATAACCGCCTTCTTTATTATCATTTCTCTTTTTACAACATGATTTATCCAGAAAACAAAAAATAAAGATTTAAAAAAAAAAAGTTAAAATAAACAAGGGAAAATGATATTTCTTTCCTCAGTGAATGTGAAGATCAATTTAAATAATAATAATGATAATAATAATAATAATATAAGAAGGTGATATAACAAAGAAGAAGTAAAACATTTTTTTTAAAGTTAAAGTATAAAAATATATAAATTGACAAAAAGAAAATCACAGTGTTTGACAATGTTCAACATTATTTCGACAGGATGCCTGTCTTCTTCAGTTATATTTTTTTGAAAAATTAAAATATAAAAATATATAAATTAACTAAAATAGTATACGTCTTTGGGTAAACATTTCTTGTCTTGTAACGAAAAAAATGTTTGCATTTTAATTAAAAGAACCAATTTTAGAAGAACAGTCACCGAAAAAAAAAGAACATCCTTCGAAAACACCAAAAGACAAATGTAAGAGAGGAAAGAGAGCCCAATCAAAAGCCAGGGACCTCCATCCCCTGAACTCCCCTACCCTACTAAGCAGTGGATACATAATCTATTCAGATCCACCATAGAACACATTTCACACAGAAGGCAATGTCGATGAACAACCCCAATACTCGGCAACAAGTTTCGTCAAGGACGACGTCGATGATAAGATCTATTACTTGACCTTCAAAACTTTAAATGCAATGTCAATCGTTATCTTCTGTCTTCTTAATTCTTCTTTTATTTTTCGCTCTCCGTAATAATCCGGCTAAATATGGTCCGGTGCGCATGCAGTGTTTCTAGAGATTCTTGATAAAATTCAAAGAACACTATGCAATATCATTGGCCCTAACATGGCATCTCGACTTCAATCAGATTCACACTGCCATAATATCGATTATAAATGCCTTTTCTAGAATAATTTTATGGTAATTGTTCTGATAAATCTTACGCTATGGTATCAAGACTTTACGAATTTAAACTCAGTACTAGAGTGGCGGGAAGGTCTCATATGTTTAAGTTGAATTGGCTGCATGCAACAGTATGTTATATACTAACAGTTTCATCTATCGCACTTCTTATTTGTGGAACTCTTTTCCAGCTCCATGGTTTCCATCGAAATTTATCTTCAAGAATTTAAATGCTATGCCACTAGTTATCGTATGTCTTCTGAATTCTTGTTCGTTGATTGTTCTCTCTCCTGAATAGTATTTTATCTAATTTTCTCTTACATTCGGTAACCTCTTGCGTCGTAGTGTCTTTATTGCCTTCCTTGGTGTTAAATGATAAAAGAACCAGGAAACATTGCTAAGAATGAAGTTTGCTAATCCTTACACCGCAAATAAGAAGTACCTCACCAAGAACTGCTGAATCTGCTAGGTAACCTTGACATATTTGCTAAGAAATAACCCAGAACCTCTGCTGGCAGCAAACCGGCTGCAGGCGGATAGAACATGAATTCAGTATATATACAAAAATAGGAATGGGTGCGGTACAATGGTGTATTTTCTCTCTGGAATTATTCAGCCTATAGTGAGATGATTTTGTGAGAATTAGATGTCCTACCAGGATTGAATATTGGCGGCTCCAATCTTAACATAAGATATGCAGATGGCACAGTGTTGGGTGCTGACACAGAAAGCAAACAACAATAAAATGTGCGAAAGGTAATGAAGGGACCTGACAAGAAAGGACTAAATATTAATTGCGATAATACAGAATGTATGATTGTCAGTAAAAGAAAGAGACCGACATGAAAATTACAAATTGGACAACCAAAATCAAACAAGTGGAACAAATTAAATATCTGGGAAGTGTTTTACCAGAAGCCGTAATAAGTGGTACCAAAATTTGAAGGCGCATCGGTATAGTGTAAGATGCCTTCCAGAAGCTAGACAAAGAAATAAGCAACGGGTATGAATTATGGGTCAACCAACCAAGGCAGAAGCACTGTTGAATTTTAAGAAAACTACGACTTGAATTACGTAATCTTTTCTCCATCTAACTTGAAAAATAATTTATTATTTATTCTATCTCATAATTGTTATAGGAACTTTCTCATAATAGCAATGGACTATCCCGTACACCATAAATACTGCGCCTCAAGAGGAAGCAGTAGTGTCAGTCAGTCCTTTTGGACGACTTGGCTAGACGGTCGAACTCTCTGCCTCGTTCGGGGAGGTTGACCAACCCGATCCCGTTTATACGGGTTCTACAGGCAATTTTTGCCCGAGGCTACGGGCTCTGAAAGTCCACATTAAACCGGCCTTGTGCCACATGTGACACACGTGGCGTGTTAATAAACATCGTCAGTCAGTCCTTTTGGACGACTCGGCTAGACGGTCGAACTCTCTGCCTCTGGGCGGAGAGGAACTCGGACGAGACTCCGCCAAAGGGCAGAGCATCGTTCGGGGAGGTTGACCAACCCGATCGCGTTTATACGGGTTCTACGGGCAATTTTCGCCCGAGCCTACGGGCTCGGAAAGCCCACATTAAACCGGCCTTGTGCCACATTCGACACATGTGGGCGTGTTGTTGAGCATCGTGTCAGTCAGTCCTTTTGGACGACTTGGCTAGACGGTCGAACTGTCTGCCTTTGAGGCAGGAGGTAACTCTCTGCCTCTAGGCAGGGAGGAACCCGGACGAGGCACCGCCGAAGGGCAGAGCCTCGTTCGGGGAGGTTGACCAACCCGATCCCGTTTATACGGGTTATACGGGCATTTTTTGGCCGAGCCTACGGGCTCGGTGAGCCCACATTAAACCGGCCTTGTGCCACATTCGGCACACGTGGGGGTGTTGCTGAACATCGTGTCAGTCAGTCAGAGACAGAGTCGCGTCAGTCGATTACTGTAAGACATTGGAATAGTGATACTGGTCGAGACAACCTAGTTCTCTCTAACCTAACCTGATTGTTATTACCTAACACTTCTACTTCTTTTGTACATATTGTCTTTGTAATGTATCTGTGTTATTCCATACTTGTGTTCGAGTTATTCTTCATTGGTTCTACATTGGACCATCCCCGTGGTACAAGGAACCTGGACCATAACAATAATGCATCCTTAATAGGGCAGATATAAACTCAGCCAACTTGCTAAAACAGAATTTGACTTTTGTTTTTGTTAACCCTTTCACAACAAGTAAGAAGACCCTCGCAAAGAACTGTTAAAATTTTAAGGTAACCTTGACATATTTGCCAAAGAAACTGGAATAACCCATAACATTCTACTGGCAGCAATCCAGCAGCAGCAGACGGATAGAAAATGAATTCAGTATTTATGCACAAATAGAAAATGGTGTAGGAGAAGGATGTTTCTTCTCAATTGACTTATTTAACCTGTACAGTGAGGAGATTTTGAGAGAATTAGATGTCCTACCAATCCAGCAGCAGACTGATAGAAAATGAATTCTGTATTTATGCACATATAGTAAATGGTGTAAACGGCCACGATCTTAACATAAGATAATATGATGACAGTGTTGATAGCAGAAACAGAAAGGAAAACTACAAGAACTTCTACAGAATGTAGGGAAAGAAAAACGAGGAGAAAGGACGAAATATAAATTAGGAAAGACAGGACGTATAATGAATACTCCCAACACGCGAATTACCAATTGGAATCACTAAAATCGAGCACGTATAAACTGGCCACAAAGTATGTGATCATTTCATATATTTATTGTAATATACAACTGATCCACCACTTTATATACACAATTTAATTTCTTGTTTGTTTACCAAATTCTGATTATGTATAAATCTACGACAGTTATGGTTTAATTAGTATTACGTTCATCATTAAAACCATTATTGTCTCAAAAAATTCTTAAAATCCCTAGAATATTTTCTGTCTTTAAATAACCTGCAAAGGGTTGGTACCCAGTAGAAAATGAATCAGTCGATCAATGAAATACTGATTATCTACACAGTAATGTCTTTTAGATTCATTTACATTCCATGGAAGATAAATTTATAGAAACTAATATGACCACAAAATGAGGGATCAGGTAATATATTGACTGCAACATAAAATTGAACCCCCACTTTGTATCCACATTAAAATTTCTTGTTTTTTTTAATCAAATTCTAGCTAGGCATGAATCAGCGTCACGCCGGTTTTAGAATGATTTACATTCTCTGGAATATACATGTATGGAAAATACCGTGACCAAAAAGAGAGGGATCAATTCATATAGTGACTGTAATATAGAGTTGATCCCCTACTTTATATCCATATCATACTTTTGAGTCAACTTCTCCTCCCAGCTATGGGTTAATTGGTTAATCTACCCCTCATCAAAAAAAAAAAAAAATCTTAAAATCTAAAAAAATATTTTCTGGCTTTAAATAACCTGCAAAGGGTTGATAAGAATCAATCAATCAGTCAAGCGATCTAAAATTAGGATCATCGTCGCGTCGAGTTAAATTTCGGTTGCGTTCACTTTCGCACTATTACACTCGGAGAAGGTAAGAATTCATTTTTGTCACCTCCAAAAATCTGGGTTAAATTACAGTGCAAACTGAGCTCCTTAGCAACCACATTAGGAGATTTATAACTGAAATCAAATCCGGTTCAGCTTAGAAGATAAAAAGGATAATTGCCATTGAGGCCCCAACCGCAACACTGGAATTCGAAACCTCGCATGTCGTAAGAAAGACTCGTCACTCTTCTAATTACGTGTCAAGATATAAAAAGGCCCTACAGCAAACTGTCGTGATATTCAAAATGGCGTCAAGTACTTCCCAGGATATCTCGCTTGCATTAAATACCCCCATGGGGAAAACTTCATATGCATTTGGAGGCAGTTACAAAGATTTAAATGAGACGACAATTTTCAACGGTTGTCAACTGGAGAAGTCATTACGTTTTCTTCGCCAAGATGCATTCTTAAGATCGACACAAAAATAGAGTACCTTCACGCGTCTTCTTGAATTTCACGCATGCGTACTGCACACGTAATTAGCGCCATTGGCAGCTTGAACGTGACACTAATTCCAATGTATCGAAAGCGACCATTGGTTTACGATTTCTTGAATCTATAGCTCTTACACTACTGTGCCACAGTGAAAGTGGAAATTTCGTTATCAGGTGTGATTTACAAATAATTTCCAATCACAATTCCTTGTCAAATGATGCAACGCCTACCTTCTTCTTAGCTTGTAAAAGAACCTTAGATGAACGCGGGCCTTCCTCGGATTCCGTTCTTGGTCTTGGGCCACTACCGTACCGCGCTAGCACAATGCGTGTTGGTGGGGGTGGTGGTGACACGGACAGGTGATCATGTTTCAATATCGGCCGGCATTTACGCTAGCTCCTGTGGCGGACTCTTGGTTTGGCTATCATCACAATGGCTAGGGAGGAATAGATGAGATAGGCATAAATAAACTACAGAAGAACCTGAAACTGATCGCTGCATTTAAGTCATTGAATTAATGTTTCAGCTTAGCTTTTAAAAGTTTAACGATAATTCATCTGCTGCCACTGAATTTAAAGACGATTTGATGTACCTAGATCTTTATTTTCCGTACAAACAATTATTATTTTTATTTCATGGGTGACAGAACACGGGAAAATTTATAATTTAAATTGATATAGTGTAAAGATGAGAAAAAAGAAATTCGAATTTCTTACACATTCAAAATTTAAAGAATACTTAATTGCTAAAATAAAACCTACGTTATAGAATCTATATGAATAAATGCGAAACTGGAGAACAACTACGCAACGAATTCGTGAGTTAAATAGCCCTACTATAATTTGGTAGTAATTATATGGCGATTTTCCAAGCATAGCTTAGATGTGGCACAAGGCCGAAAGTATAGGGCACCCAGTGAGGATCGAACTCACTACTCAGTAGTAATTGTTCTAGCGATACAAGCTTGCTAACCATTACACCGCCTCGCGGTGCCTTGTTAGTAATTATAGTGATTTTCCAAGCGTAGCTTAGATGTGGCACAAGGCCGAAAAAATAAGGAGCCCCAGTGAGGATCGAACTCACTACTCAGTAGTAATTGTTCTAGCGAGACAAGCTTGCTAACCATTATAACGCCTCGCGGTGCCTTGTTAGTAATTATATGGAATATTTAGCTATCCCCCACAAGGGCTACATGTGGCACAAGGTCGGGTTTAATGTGGGATCGTCCAAAAATATTCCCTATTGGAACCCGTAAAAACGTGTGCAGGGACAGTCTATCTCCCCGAACGAGACTTTGCATAGCCTTCGGCATAGCCTCGTCCGGGTTCCTCTCTGCCCGAAGGCAGAGAGTTCGACAATATTTATTGCTGTTAATTACCAAAAATGTGACACAAGGCCAAAAGAGGAGGTGGTAAAATGGACGGTCATCAATTGACTTAATTTTAAACTTAGCTAGTGTTAAAGTTAACACCCACTGACGCAATCATACCAATATTCTTACCACCAAAACAACATATTCATTCTTACTTTTCTTACTACACCCAC
Source organism: Acanthosepion esculentum (assembly GCA_964036315.1). Classification (NCBI taxonomy): domain Eukaryota; kingdom Metazoa; phylum Mollusca; class Cephalopoda; order Sepiida; family Sepiidae; genus Acanthosepion; species Acanthosepion esculentum. Next base: position 62,858,663 of record OZ038514.1, on the reverse strand, counting down.
CAAAATACCTCACTGACTCAATGAAAATCTTAATTAACCACATATGTACAAATAATGTCTGTAGGGGGAGAGTTCGACCAAAAAGTTGACAATCTGAAATATATATTATCTACTTTTAGGCAATATTACTCGTCAGGTTTAACTAATTTGCATATTGATTTAAAAAAAAACTATATTTCATTATTTAACTCTCCTTCATTAATGTGCTTTTATTCAAGGATTGTTTTGATTTTCATATCAAAAATAGACCTGTTGAGGAATATTGTCGTATATAGCACAGAAAAGTGTTTGAAATTTACATTTTACTTGGCCTTCAACAAGTTGGCATCTATTTGTAAACCTTTCCTTAACTATAACAAACCAATTTATGAATGAAATGTTCATTTAAAATCTTTATTTCAAAGATTATATCTTACTTTGCGAAACAACAGCTAGCCGGTGAAGCGTGCTAGTATATATATATATATATATATATATATATATATATATATATATATATATATATATATATACACACACACAAACACACACACACACACACACATATATATATATATATATATATATATATATATATATATATATATATATGTATAGGGCGGCAATCCCAGCGTACGGCACCTTTGGAAAGTGCCTGAAAACCATACCACTTGTTGACCCAAGCCTTGTGAGTGAAATACTTGGGAACCATCGATAGCTGTGCAAGCATGAAGTCACAAGTCATCGTGACCGAGGGTTTCAGTGTGCTGGTGTTAAGATTATTGATCATTTTAGATAACACGCTCTCTCTCAGAAATTGTAACTAGTGTCTGCTCAGTATAGATGCAGAATAAACCACAGGTTGGATCTGGATGTGTTGAACAAACACAAATGTGCCTGAGCGAGAGTCTGCAATAGGGAATAATTGCCGGTCACTCGTATTCGAGGATATCCGTCTGCAAGGGTGGCTAGCCGTTGATATAAACCAGTGGCTTCTGTTATCAACGGCTTCCCATACTTAACACTTCTCGTTTTCACTGTCGCGTGGTCATGTGTCATGTCATGAGCCGCGGTTCGATTTTCGCTTACAATGTCTCGTATGCACGAGTTTGTCGTTGCTTGAAAATCTTCCATGCAAATAAAAACAGACTATCATTATTGTTTTGTCCGTGTATTGTTTAATATATGGTAATGTTATTGTCATCTTTGATGACGGCTTATGTAAGCCGAAACCTTAGATAGGATTAGAAAAAATATGTATCAATAGTGATTTTCTTTCGTTTTTCAATGATAATATTATTAAGCTAATCAGACGATATGAAAAGAATTTACATAAAATAGACAAAACTCATTTTTTTTATTTAATGAAACATGTATCAATGAAACAATGCTGCCTAAATACACAACATATATATATATATATATATATATATATATATATATATATATATAGATAAAAGTGAACATTGAAGTCAGCACTCAAAGGCGACAGGGTATTTTATGCTGGACGCAAACGGCAGGCCTCGAATCGATTGTGTCCAGCATGAAAAAGCCTGTCGCCTCTGAGTGTTGACTTCAATGTACACTTTTATATTTATATGTACATACGCTCTATCTCTGATATTGAGCACTTTATCCCATAAATATAGCACACCTTAAGACTATATTTCTTCAGATATATATATATATATATATATATATATATATATATATATATATATATATATACATATCTGTGTGTGTATATATATGTGTGTATATATTCCAGTCGATTCCATTACATTCACTTACGTGCTAATACCCTTGGGAAAGGTGTGAATCCTCTTCTTCTCCCTCCAACTATGGGTAAAATAGCAGGACAGACTGGGTTCTATAGCCTTGGATTGCAACTGGTCTAGGAGAAGGAGAACTCTGAATTCAAAACCTGCGGAGGGTCGTTTGGGGACCTTGTGGCATCCGTTGCACCAGGTCCCTGTATTCGTCCCTCCAAAAAGTGTGGTTGGCCCTGCACAAAGCCTTCACCACTATAATCAAATCCTGTGTGGCTGTCGGGCTTTCAGTTTCTGGGAACTGATCTGTCTGACCCTCATACGTCGAGTTCGACGGAAGAGCGAAAATATATATATATATATATATATATATATATATATAACTCTGTATTATAGTGAAAACGTGTTGGACGAGATGCCATGTCTTTTTTTGTTTTTTTAGCAGTGTAAATTTCATCTACCGGTCTGTGCCTTTGAAGGTTTTAAAGAAAATATGCCGTCGTTTGACGCGCTTAATTTTACTACCTTTGCCTCATTGGTTGATTAGTTTATTAACCTTTTGCATGCAATTTAAAACAAAAAAAAAAAAAAAAACTATTTTTTAGATTGTAAGACATTGTGTAGATAATAACGATTTAATAACATATGTCTTAGTAATTATTAATAGCTGGGAGGAAGTGGATTCATACCTCTCCCCTGGGTATTTGCATCTCAATTAATATAACGAACTGGACCCTCCGATTTCCAATTCCGACCGTTTATACATTACACCTCCCTCACATGCAAGCTTACAGCCCCATATATATCTAAACAGACACCCATCTAGTTACTGGCCACACTGTATTTTGCTTAAGCAATCGGTGATCATACCAGAACCGGTGTTTCAACGTGATATGACCGTGAGGCATTTTCTCTTGGTTGTTCTACACGAAACAGGGTCGCATCTACAATCAATATTAAAAAGGAACTTTGGGAGTTGGGTCAGGGAGGGACTTCTATGAATGGAGTTGTAAGAACTCGTATTTAAATACTGGGGGCGATCAAACTAAAACACACTAAATGAAACTTGAAATATATAAAATATCATTTCGGCAACTTACAGGGGATGTTCAATTCATCGACTATAGACAAAGTACAATATCAAGTATTTCGTATACAGTACAATGTCCAAGGTTCAAGTCCAATATCAAATACTTTTATAATACAACGTCGAATGTTGAAGTATAATATCAAGTACTTCTTGCATCGAAAGTTGAATAAAAATATCAGGTACTTTTTATATAATACAACGTCGAATATTGAAGTACAACGATAAGTAGAGATTATATAATACAACGTCGAATATTGAAGTACAACATCAAGTACTTTTTATATAATAAAATGTCGAATGTTGAAGTACATTATCAAGTAGTTCTTATATAGTACAATGTCGAATGTTGAAGTACAACATCAAATACTTCTTATATTATATAATGTCGAACGTTGAAGTATAATATGAAGTATTTCTTATATAATAAATTGTTGAAGTACAATATCAATTACTTCTTATATAATACAACACCGAATGTTGAAGTACAATATCAAGTACTTCTTATATAATAAAATGTCGAATGTTGAAGTAAAATTTCAATTACTTCTTATATAATACAACGTCGAATGTTGAAGTACAACATCGAGTGCTTCTTATATGATACAATGTCGAACGTTGAAGTACAATATTAGGTACTTCTTATATAATAAAATGTCGAATGCTGAAGTATAATACCAAGTACTTTATAATAAAATGTCGAATGTTGAAGTACAATATCAAGTACTTCTTATCTAATACAACGTTGAACGTTGAAGTACAGTATCAAGTACTTATATAATACAACGAAGGATTTCTTATACAATAAAATGTCGAAAGTTCAAATACAATATATAATTCTTCTTATACATTACAACTCTGAACGTTGTAGTACAATATCAATACTTATACAATACAACGTCTAATGTTGAAGTGCAATGTGAAGTATTTCTTATAAAATACAAAGTTGAACGATGAAATACAGTATCAAACACTTATACAATACAACGTCGAATGTTGAAGTACAATATGAAGTACTTCTAACCTTAAACTTTAAACACACAAACCTCTTGGCTTTCATTTTAAAGCGGTCCACGTTAAAATTGCTATGGTTACAATATTATCAATTTTTTCAATATTATCAATTTTAGTATTAATTAAACATTTTTGTCTTTGTATTTGCAATACAGTTTATTATGATAATTATTATTGCTCACATTATACAATATTACTTACATGAAACACAGTAAGAAATGAATAATAATTTCATTTGGAATATACGTACTGTCTTCCTACATCGATTTCAAAATACTTATTGGCGACAAAACAGCATCTTTTTATTTATTTACTATCATGATATGCGACCCAATTTTCCAATCATACAAATTACGTTTTAAAATAACACGCCCACATAACGGCATCTCCTATCAAGTACTTGCTAAATATCCGATATATATATATATATATATATATATATATATATATATATATATATATATGTATATACATATGTATGTGTGTGTGTGTGTTCTAATGTAGTGTAGTGAATAGTATATGTTGCAGTATGTATATTTAAATTTATTTAATAACGATGTTATAATATGTTCTGAAAATTTATTATTTTTTACGCATGTAGTCTTTGGAATAAGCGTTTGGTTATATCCGCGGATTGATATATGACTATGTTTGGTAAAGAAATAATGAATGCCGTAGAACCAGAAAAAACGCCCTAGTTCTCGAAACCCTTAATACTACAATCAACAGGGTTACAAAATGCCAGGTGATCCTAAATTCTTTGAGGTGTTCTATATCGCTTAAACTGTATATCGAGAACAAACACACGTACGATGTTTTTAGTATTATAGTGATGATAATTGCGTTGAAAATATAACTCCTTTTTTTTCTGGCTTGATAATTTAGAGAACATCAAAATGAACGCCAAATCTCAATGACAAGTTGAATTATTAGTAGTAATGCTTCTGTCCTTAAAAGACAACGTAATAAGGTAATGTCAACAAGAAGGTATGAAAGAAAACAAGTACCATGAAATGACCCGATTCAGAAAGAGGTTGTTGTGGATATGAGATATTTCATAGAAATGGTGAAATCTTCCTTTGTTATCAAACTTTTACAGGTTATTTAAAGCCAGAAAATATGTTTAGAGTGTAAGATTTATTTTTAGTTATTAATGAGTTAGAGGAGTAATGGATAGCGGCTCGGATAAACGGAATCGGAGAGCCGAGTTCGAATTCCAGTCGAATCCATTACATTCACTTACATGCTAATATCCTTGGGAAAGGTATGAATCCTCTTCTAGATTTTCCCGGAGGAGTAATGGATAGCGGCTCGGATTGAGGAATCGGAGAGCCGAGTTCGAATTCCAGTCGAATCCATTACATTCACTTACGTGCTAATACCCTTGGGAAAGGTATGAATCCTCTTCTAGATTTTCCAGGAGGAGTAATGGATAGCGGCTCGGATTGAGGAATCGGAGAGCCGAGTTCGAATTCCAGTCGAATCCATTACATTCACTTACGTGCAAATACCCTTGGGAAAGGTATGAATCCACTTCTAGAATTTCCCGGAGGAGTAATGGATAGCGGCTCGGATTGAGGAATCGGAGAGCCGAGTTCGAATTCCAGTCGAATCCATTACATTCACTTACGTGCTAATACCCTTGGGAAATGTATGAATCCTCTTCTAGATTTTCCCGGAGGAGTAATGGATAACGGATCGGATTGAGGAATCGGAGAGCCGAGTTCGAATTCCAGTCGAATCCATTACATTCACTTACGTGCTAATGCTCTTGGGAAAGGTATGAATCCTCTTCTAGGTTTTCCAGGAGGAGTAATGGATAGCGGCTCGGATTGAGGAATCGGAGAGCCGAGTTCGAATTCCAGTCGAATCCATTACATTCACTTACGTGCTTATACCCTTCGGAAAGGTATGAATCCTCTTCTAGATTTTCCCGGAGGAGTAATGGATAGCGGCTCGGATTGAGGAATCGGAGAGCCGAGTTCGAATTCCAGTCGAATCCATTACATTCACTTACGTGCTAATACCCTTGGGAAAGGTATGAATCCTCTTCTAGAATTTCCCGGAGGAGTAATGGATAACGGCTCGGATTGAGGAATCGGAGAGCCGAGTTCGAATTCCAGTCGAATCCATTACATTCACTTACGTGCTAATACCCTTGGGAAATGTATGAATCCTCTTCTAGATTTTCCCGGAGGAGTAATGGATAGCGGTTCGGATTGAGGAATCGGAGAGCCGAGTTCGAATTCCAGTCGAATCCATTACATTCACTTACGTGCTTATACCCTTCGGAAAGGTATGAATCCTCTTCTAGATTTTCCCGGAGGAGTAATGGATAGCGGCTCGGATTGAGGAATCGGAGAGCCGAGTTCGAATTCCACTCGCATCAATTACATTCATTTACGTGCTAATACCCTTGGGAAAGGTATGAATCCTCTTCTAGATTTTCCCGGAGGAGTAATGGATAGCGGCTCGGATTGAGGAATCGGAGAGCCGATTTCGAATTCCAGTCGAATCCATTACATTCACTTACGTGCTAATACCCTTGGGAAAGGTATGAATCCTCTTCTAGATTTTCCCGGAGTAGTAATGGATAGCGGCTCGGATGAGGAATCGGAGAGCCGAGTTCGAATTCCAGTCGAATCCATTACATTCACTCACGTGCTAATACCCTTGGGAAAGGTATGAATCCTCTTCTAGATTTTCCCGGAGGAGTAATGGATAGCGGCTCGGATTGAGGAATCGGAGAGCCGAGTTCGAATTCCAGTTGAATCCATTACATTCACTTACGTGCTAATACCCTTGGGAAAGATATGAATCCTCTTCTAGAATTTCCCGGAGGAGTAATGGATAGCGGCTCGGATTGAGGAATCGGAGAGCCGAGTTCGAATTCCAGTCGAGTGCATTACATTCACTTACGTGCTAATAACCTTGGGAAAGGTATGAATCCTCTTCTAGATTTTCCCGGAGGAGTAATGGATAGCGGCTCGGATTGAGGAATGGGAGAGCCGAGTTCGAATTCCAGTCGAGTGCATTACATTCACTTACGTTCTAATACCGTTGCGAAAGGTATGAATCCTCTTCTAGATTTTCCCGGAGGAGTAATGGATAGCGGCTCGGATTGAGGAATCGGTGCGTCGAGTTCGAATACCAGTCGAATCCATTACATTCACTTACGTGCTAATACCCTTGGGAAAGGGATGAATCCTCTACTAGATTTTCCCGGAGGAGTAATGGATAGCGGCTCGGATGAGGAATCGGAGAGCCGAGTTCGAATTCCAGTCGAATCCATTACATTCACTTACGTGCTAATACCCTTGGGAAAGGTATGAATCCTCTTCTAGATTTTCCCGGAGTAGTAATGGATAGCGGCTCGGATGAGGAATCGGAGAGCCGAGTTCGAATTCCAGTCGAATCCATTACATTCACTTACGTGCTAATACCCTTGGGAAAGGTATGAATCCTCTTCTAGATTTTCCCGGAGGAGTAATGGATAGCGGCTCGGATTGAGGAATCGGAGAGCCGAGTTCGAATTCCAGTCGAATCCATTACATTCACTTACGTGCTAATACCCTTGGGAAAAATATGAATCCTCTTCTAGATTTTCCTGGAGTAGTAATGGATAGCGGCTCGGATGAGGAATCGGAGAGCCGAGTTCGAATTCCAGTCGAATCCATTACATTCACTTACGTGCTAATACCCTTGGGAAAGGTATGAATCCTCTTCTAGATTTTCCCGGAGGAGTAATGGATAGCGGCTCGGATTGAGGAATCGGAGAGCCGAGTTCGAATTCCAGTCGAATCCATTACATTCACTTACGTGCTAATACCCTTGGGAAAGATATGAATCCTCTTCTAGAATTTCCCGGAGGAGTAATGGATAGCGGCTCGGATTGAGGAATCGGAGAGCCGAGTTCGAATTCCAGTCGAGTGCATTACATTCACTTACGTGCTAATAACCTTGGGAAAGGTATGAATCCTCTTCTAGATTTTCCCGGAGGAGTAATGGATAGCGGCTCGGATTGAGGAATCGGAGAGCCGAGTTCGAATTCCAGTCGAGTGCATTACATTCACTTACGTTCTAATACCGTTGTGAAAGGTATGAATCTTCTTCTAGATTTTCCCGGAGGAGTAATGGATAGAGCCGCGGATTGAGGAATCGGAGAGCCGAGTTCGAATTCCAGTTGAATCCAATACATTCACTTACGTGCTAATACTCTTGGGAAAGGTATGAATCCTCTTCTAGATTTTCCCGGAGGAGTAATGGATAGCGGCTCGGATTTAGGAATCGGTGCGTCGAGTTCGAATACCAGTCGAATCCATTACATTCACTTACGTGCTTATACCCTTCGGAAAGGTATGAATCCTCTTCTAGATTTTCCCGGAGTAGTAATGGATAGCGGCTCGGATGAGGAATCGGAGAGCCGAGTTCGAAATCCAGTCGAATCCATTACATTCACTTACGTGCTAATACTCTTGGGAAAGGTATGAATCCTCTTCTAGATTTTCCCGGAGGAGTAATGGATAGCGGCTCGGATTGAGGAATCGGTGCGTCGAGTTCGAATACCAGTCGAATCCATTACATTCACTTACGTGCTAATACACTTGGGAAAGGTATGAATCCTCTTCTAGATTTTCCCGGAGTAGTAATGGATAGCGGCTCGGATGAGGAATCGGAGAGCCGAGTTCGAATTCCAGTCGAATCCATTACATTCACTTACGTGCTAATACTCTTGGGAAAGGTATGAATCCTCTTCTAGATTTTCCCGGAGGAGTAATGGATAGCGGCTCGGATTGAGGAATCGGTGCGTCGAGTTCGAATACCAGTCGAATCCATTACATTCACTTACGTGCTAATACCCTTGGGAAAGGTATGAATCCTCTTCTAGATTTTCCCGGAGGAGTAATGGATAGCGGCTCGGATTGAGGAATCGGAGAGCCGAGTTCGAATTCCAGTTGAATCCATTACATTCACTTACGTGCTAATACCCTTGGGAAAGATATGAATCCTCTTCTAGAATTTCCCGGAGGAGTAATGGATAGCGGCTCGGATTGAGGAATCGGAGAGCCGAGTTCGAATTCCAGTCGAATCCATTACATTCACTTACGTGCTAATAACCTTGGGAAAGGTATGAATCCTCTTCTAGATTTTCCCGGAGGAGTAATGGATAGCGGCTCGGATTGAGGAATCGGAGAGCCGAGTTCGAATTCCAGTCGAATCCATTACATTCACTTACGTGCTAATACTCTTGGGAAAGGTATGAATCCTCTTCTAGATTTTCCCAGAGGAGTAATGGATAGCGGCTCGGATTGAGGAATCGGTGCGTCGAGTTCGAATACCAGTCGAATCCATTACATTCACTTACGTGCTAATACTCTTGGGAAAGGTATGAATCCTCTTCTAGATTTTCCCGGAGGAGTAATGGATAGCGGCTCGGATTGAGGAATCGGTGCGTCGAGTTCGAATACCAGTCGAATCCATTACATTCACTTACGTGCTAATACCCTTGGGAAAGGTATGAATCCTCTTCTAGATTTTCCCGGAGGAGTAATGGATAGCGGCTCGGATTGAGGAATCGGAGAGCCGAGTTCGAATTCCAGTTGAATCCATTACATTCACTTACGTGCTAATACCCTTGGGAAAGATATGAATCCTCTTCTAGAATTTCCCGGAGGAGTAATGGATAGCGGCTCGGATTGAGGAATCGGAGAGCCGAGTTCGAATTCCAGTCGAATCCATTACATTCACTTACGTGCTAATAACCTTGGGAAAGGTATGAATCCTCTTCTAGATTTTCCCGGAGGAGTAATGGATAGCGGCTCGGATTGAGGAATCGGAGAGCCGAGTTCCAATTCAAATAGAATCCATTACATTCACTTACGTGCTAATATCCTTGGGAAAGGTATGAATCCTCTTCTAGATTTTTCCGGAGGAGTAATGGATAGCGGCTCGGATTGAGGAATCGGAGAGCCGAGTTCGAATTCCAGTCGAGTGCATTACATTCACTTACGTTCTAATACCGTTGCGAATGGTATGAATCCTCTTCTAGATTTTCCCGGAGGAGTAATGGATAGTGGCTCGGATTGAGGAATCGGTGCGTCGAGTTCGAATACCAGTCGAATCCATTACATTCACTTACGTGCTAATACCCTTGCGAAAGGTATGAATCCTCTTCTAGATTTTCCCGGGGGAGTAATGGATAGCGGCTCAGATGGAGGAATCGGAGAGCCGAGTTCGAATTCCAGTCGAATCCATTACATTCACTTACGTGCTAATACCCTTGGGAAAAGTATGAATCCTCTTCTCACCTCATCTATGTGTAAATAGCAGGACAGACTGGCTTCTATAGCCAGGTCTATAACCGGTCTAGCAGAAGGTAAATCTGAATTCAAAGTATTTGATCTCTGTTAGGCTAATTAGTAAGACGTCTCTCACTAAATCCTTCGATCGATCGCGATTGCGCGAATCCTGTAAACCAATGGGAAATATACTGCCCAAGAAAACCACTTCAACTCTGGCTGCAGTACATGTATTCCCCTGCGACCCTGTTTGGTTACGGGATTCGCGTGATCGATCGAATTATTTAGTGAAACACGTCTTACTAAGTAACCCGTCACTGGGGGGCGGGAGGAGAGATGGATTCATACCTTTCCTAAGGATAATTTTCATTAAAGTGAATATAACCAATTCTACTAAATTGTAATTTGGCTCTCCGATTAGAAATGCCAACTTGTTATTTAATACACCACCCGTACATCCATAAGTGGACGCCCATCTCGATACAGACCATGCTCGACGTTGCTTAACTTCGGTGATCGTACGAGAACCTGTGTTTCAACAAGATAGCGCCGTAAACTTTTTTGGTAGTTCTATTTTAATGACTACCTCTCTTGCAATTCTCGACTTTTCTTCTGGGTTCTTGCTTTCTTATCAACGATAAATATTTAAACCAATCGTTATCTTTTGTCTCTTAAAACATGTTCATTTATTGTCCTTTCTCCTCAATAACATATTCTCTCTATCAGTAAACCCTTGGGTCTTACTGGCTGTATTGCCTTGTTTGGGGTGAAACGACTACAAATATAATCACGTCATGAACTCACTCGTCATCAAATATCTGTAAACATAGCCTTGTACCAGACTTACAAAGTTCAGAAACACTTACTTTTCTTCTTATCACTGATAGTGAAATTTAACTAACAGTGATTTTGGTACCGACGCCCCAGACACGGACAAGTCACCTTAAGTAATGATTTTTTCTCTCCATAGACAAACTGCTTCCCTCAACTCTAAACGAAAGGTCAGTTCTTTGTTGGGATAAAGGTTGGCTGAAATGACTTCTCAGGCTCGAAGGAATAAGTCATATTCTTTATTCGAATTAACTTTGATGGAATTAAAAGGGAAACCTTGCTCTTACAAGAGTCCCGTAGCGATATCTGAAGATATTCAAGTACATTAGGAGCCCAAATTCCCTATTTAAATGATAATAGAGGTGAGAATTTTCGATTCTATTTACTCTCGTATTTTCGCCTGACGGGGTCTGCATCTCTCCTGTTTGCAAACCCCTTTCTTTCTTTCCTTCTTTCTTTCTTTCTTTCTTTCTTTCTTTCTTTCTTTCTTTCTCTCTTTCTTTCTCCGTCTTTATTTCGTTCTCTGAGGCTCTCTTTAATTCTCGCACATTCCGTGTTGTTTTACCTCACTCATATTCCCCTCCTTCTATATATCATGCTCTTTATTCGTCTTTCTCTCTCTGTTCACACAACGCGTTTATTTCTACATCTCTCTTTCCTTCCTTAACGCACTCTCTTTCTCACATTCTGTATCCCCCACGCGATCTTAATACACTGTCTACCTGTCACTATTTTCTCTCTCTCTCTCTCTCTGTTTCTCTTTCTTTTTCTAAATCTCTCTTTCTTGCCTTCTCTGTCAACTCACTCTCTTAACATCCTTGCTCCCTCTCTCTCTCTCTTTCTTCTCTCTTTCCGCCTTTTAATTACTCTGTCCCTATTTTATACTTTTTCATCAGTCATCGACACTCTTTATCTGGCCTACGTCATCTCTCTCTCTCTCTCGTTTTCCCTTGCTCACAATTTCTTTTTTTTCTTGTTCTTTCTATCATGAGATTTTCTTTTTCTTTTCTCTGTTTCTCTCTCTCTCTCTTTTTCTTCTCTCTCTTTTTCTTATACGCTCTTTCACTCTCTTTATTCTGTATTCACATAAGAGAGAACTTTCATTTGGCGATTTGATAAGAATAAGTAAATTAATTCAAAATTTCGTCTGGAAATATCCATAGCCTTTAAATTTATGAAAAAGAGAGATATTTAGTGTCCTACCTTCAATTTAAAAATATTTTATTTGTGATACAACTACTTCCATTGGTTAAAAAATATTCCAATACATTTCCTACTTAACAGGACTGCGATCGACCAAATCTGTGCAAAAAGTGGATGGAAGAATATTTATATTTTTCTCACTTCTGATTGGTCAGCATTAATATCATGTTCTAAAGTACGTCCTAATTGTATCGACCTAGTTTCTGACATAATCAAAATCAAGCTACTGGGCGTGAGAATATAAATTAATGACATAATCAAGATGTTGACGTTGTTGGAGTTTTTGGGTACCTTGGTATACTAGTGAGCCAGCCAAAATGATCTGACTCATGTTATAGTTCACCAATAGAAGAGGTAAACAATCAGAAGGCTCAAAATATTCAATACAACGTGTATAAAGGCGGCCATGTCTTTTCCGGGATATTCACTGCCAGCCTTTGATATCGAAGACTGAAGAATTGCGGAACAGCTGCTGGTGGTATTGGCGATATAGTCAGATCCAGTAGAGTGTCTGACTCGTGAGTGTTAATCTTTAACGTTGTTTCATTGAACAGATTACGTACTGCGCTGGATTCTATATTCATAGACTATGGTGAACATGGTGAACATGGTCAGCAGACGTTCCACACTACTTCAAACAAAAAGTTTGGGAGAAAACTCCCGTCAATACTGGAAAGAGTTGATAACAGCTACTGGGCTTGAGAAGAGAAAATAATGACATAAGCAAGATGTTGTTATTCCACACTACATTAAACAAAATCTTAAGAAGGAAACTTCCATCAAACTGGAAAGTGTTATAACAGCTCCTGGCTAGTGAAGAGAAAATAATGACACAATCAAGATGTTGACATTCCACAAAACTTCAAACAAAGGGTTTGGAAGGAAACTCCCATGAATACTGGAAAGTGTGATAATACCTGCTCGGCTTTTGAAGAGAAAATTATTACATAATGAAGATGTGGATATTCCACACTACTTTAAACAAAAGTTTAGAAAGGAAACCCCCATCAATACTGGAAAGAGTGATAACAGCTACTGCACTTGAGAAGAGAAAATAATGACATAATCAAGATGTTGACATTCCACACTACTTCAAATAATAGGTTAGGAAGGAAACTCCCATCAATACTGGAAAGAGCGATAACAGCTACTGGGCTTGAGAAGAGAAAATAATGACATAATCAAGATGTTGACAATCCACCCTACTTTAAGCAACAATTTAGAAAGGAAACGCCCATCAATACTGGAAAGTGTAATGCCACCTACTGTTTGAGAAATTCATTTTCCTGAAAATCTTTTTTAAGAGAAAGGTTTTATAGATTTCAACCGAAAGAAATTCGTGGCTACTCGGTCAATGAATACCAAATGTTTCCTCATAGGGAAAAGGTATTTTCTATAGTTACCATTCTTTATTCCTTTTACTTCCATTCTCATGATTCCATATATTTCTCCATTTCTTATTTTCCATTGAAAATCTTTCAAGTCATATTTTACCTTCCACTACTTTCCGTTTAATAACATTTAAATGGACGCATAGATGCATTCTTCTTATATTTTATTTCTTTCCCTTTTATTCCTTCGGGCCTTTTGCCACTATCAATTCCCCTATCATCTTTTTCTTTACCCGTCATCTCCATTATCTCTCTCTGTCTCTCTCACGATTTCTTTTCTCCTTTCAAACTTCCTTATCTTTCGCTCTTTGTGGCTTACTTTCTTTCACCACGCATTTTGACGAACCATCAAAACTAGCTCTTCTACCGGATAACCCCCTTAACTTTAGACTGAATAACATATCGACATTCAACCTATGTTTCCTCGCGGGCTTATAGCGGCCATTCTATTGACTTGTTTACATCTCCTGATGTAGTTTGAACAGACGGCATACAAATTGGAGATATCACAATCAGGCAAGTACGAAATTTTAAATATCTATGAAGTTGTTTAGCATTGGACGGAAAATGCGACAAAGAATTTCGAATGTGCGTTGCGATAGGGAACGAGACCTTTCAAGGGTTAACGTATTAAGAAACAGGAAAGTTTATTTTCAGAAACAAAACAAGAGTGATGAAATTCTATGTAATATCAATCCTCCTATATGGCAGTGAATGCTGGACAATCTCCTCATGTCTTCCAAAAGCTAACAAAGTATTAAGAAACAGGAAGATATCGTTAGAAACAAAGAAAAGAGTGATGCACTTCTATGTAATATCAATCCTCCTATATGGCAGTGAATGCTGGACAATCTCCTCATGTCTTCCAAAAGCTAAACAAAGTATTAAGAAACAGGAAGATTCCGTTAGAAACAAAGAAAAGAGTGATGAATTTCTTTGTAATATCAATCCTCCTATATGGCAGTGAATGCTGGACAATCTCGTCAGGTCTTTCAAAGGATAAACAAAGTATTAAGAAACAGGAATGGGGGCGTGGCGACGTGGGCGGGTCTAACAAACTGGATGTCCCCAGTCACAACTCGGCACATGCGCAGCCCAAGACGTATCATGACATCGTCAACGAACTACTGTGAACGGTTAATAGAACAGGGACCAGGAGAGAGAGCAGGACGAAAAACAATTCGAAGAACTACAAAGTATAGGAAATTGTGGAGAGCCATGATCGCCAACGCTCTGAATCGACACAGCACATAGAATAAGACCTATGTGTTTGTGTAAATGGTTAACAGAATATGGATCAGGAGAAATCGCAAAATGATAAACTTTACTAAGCGCTTTATAAGAAAGGAAATTGTGGAGAGTCATGATCACGAAAACCTGAAGGGATACACCACATAGAAAAAGAAGAAAAATAAGAATGGCCCTGCATTGATTTTCGAGTTGTACGTTCCTTTATCGAGCCTCGTTATCGTATTTTTGTATAAATCAATAAATTACAAAAAAATGACTCTGAAAATTGCCTGCGTACTACTGATATTTTATCACAAGTCTCATCTTCCAATTGATTCTGATTCTCTCATATTAATCCAATCTCTTCGGAATGGCTATCACTGCCCCACCCCGTCTACATTTATCTTGGAGAATATGTGATGTTGCTATAACGTCATTATAAAGTTACGAAAGGCTGTAGGTAAAATAATTCTCATTGGTCAAATAACATCAGAATATTTATTATTAATCATATTTTTTTAAAATTACGACACTTCAAACCAAGGGTACAATGCCACTAAGACCCTGAGCGAATTAAACTGAGAAAACGTTATTGAAAAGAAAGGACAATAAAAGAACAGATTTAAAAAAGACAACAATCTACCAGTGATTTTGCATCATCTGAAAAACCCCTTTCTGCCATTCATCAGCATGGAGATTTACTCGTTGCGCCAACTCGAGTTAACATTGAAAGGAAAAGAATATATTGAATCCATCGCTCGGTCAGCTGCTAAGAAAGCTGGTTCTCTATGTCGGGCTAGATTTTCCAGTAACTTGTACCGGGTGTAACTGTAAATTTGTCCAAATCGTGTAACAGCATGGTATAATTGTCCATCCCACAAAATGTTTAATATATAAAACCCCCCGAAACTAATTGTTGTAATGGAATGTCCCGCTCTCCCTATTACATATTGTGGACTTGCTATATTAGTAATATATGTAGTGTGCACAGGACATACCAGAATACGACTGTCTGTCTGTTAATCTGACTGGCTTCCAGAAGTGTTAGTCGATTCCCGGTCTTTCAGTAATTTATTCTCTTTTACAATAAACCTCTTTCTTCCATCTACGCCAGTGTTGCTCTTCCTTCCACTCGATTACCACCTTTGTCTGTTTGTAAACGTTTTAAGGATACAGCACTAATTGAGTTTCTTTATCCCAGGTCTTCATATTAAGACATCTTAGCACCATTTTCTTGAAAGAATCAATGAAAAACCCTTTGAGTTATTCTGCTAGAAAGAGAACAGGTTAAAATCGTTTTGGGTCAGCCCCACTATACTCTTCCCAACTGAGCAGTGGTGACATAAAAAGGATCATTCAGGCCTTCTGTAATGGTGTACCAACATTCATACTCTGGCTTCCATCTTCAAAGTCTATTCAAGAACAATCAAAAGAACGCAGAGTAAGTTTAAATAGAGTGACCAGTAGAGAGGAAAACTTGACCAGGAGTTCACAACAGCAAGAAGAATCATTATTTCAGCATAGAGCTAAATACATTCTTATTGTTCAGAATCCAATAGTGCTACAATAACCTCGGAGAAATTCCAATAACAAAACTTTAATCATTTCTAAGATACAACGCTTCAAAGCTTAATCTAACAATTGGACAATTTTGTTATTACACGATTTCGAGAATTTTGCTGTTATAGCCGGTATATCTATGACTATACCATTCGCTCATACTGAGAATATTTCTGCCACATATGGCCCGGTGCCCTTGCTGTATATTAAGAAATTGTTATGAGTCCTTACCTATAACTACAGAATGAACTCTTCCTAACACTATGTATACTACGCCTCTCAAGAGAGAGAGAGAGAGAGAGAGAGAGAGAGAGAGAGAGAGAGAGACGAATCGAGTCGAGCCAATAGTAGTTCACTCCAAACCAGACTGACAGTCACACTAACACCTTCCACATCATATTATTATTCCGTGTAATATATCTTCGTTATTTATACTCTTGTGTTCCTGTTGTTCTTCCCTGGTCTTAACCTGGACCATAACAGAAATTCTAGATAGAATTCAAAGAATAATCTGCAATATTATTGGTCCTCGCATGGCATCTCGGCTAAAGTCACTTTCCCATCTGCGCAAAGTTGCTTACTTGTGGCTTTTCTATAAATACTTTCATGGTAATTTTCCAGATTTCCCCTTTGTTACCTAGATGCAGCCGTAAGTTCTATGCTAACTGTTTCTTTTTGTCACTTCTTGCATGTGGAATTCTCTTCCAGCTTCTTGCTTTCCGTCCAACTTTGATAATTAAAAAATGTGTAGTCAATATCAATCGTTATCTTTTGTATTACTGATTCTTCAATTTTTATTCTTCTCGCTCAAATTTAGTTTTCGGTTCATAATTTGTTTTTGTGTCTGCATTTTGGGATAAGTTTTCATTGTTTATTTAGTAATTCGTGTTGGTCTATGTCATATAGGAAGAAAATGTGTAACTACCTACACCGAGATTCGAGCGTGACACTCTTTATTTAATTCTTTAATTCTCGCACATTCCGTCTTGTATTACCTCACACATATTCCCCTCCTTCTATATATCATGCTCTTTATTCGTCTTTCTCTCGCTTTTAACACAACGCTTTTATTTCTCCATCTCTCTTTTCTTTCTTAACGCACTCTCTTTCTTACATTCTGTATCCCCCTCGCGATCTTAATACACTGCCTACCTGTTACTATTTTCTCTCTCTATCTCTCTCTGTTTCTCTTTCTTTTTCTAAATCTCTCTTTCTTGCCTTCTCTGTCAACTCACTCTCTTAACATCCTTTCTCCCTCTCTCTCTCTCTCTCTTTCTTCTCTCTTTCCGCCTTTTAATTACTCTGTCCCTATTTTATACTTTTTCATCAATCATCCACACTCTTTATCTGGCCTACGTCATCTCTCTTTGTCTAAGACGTCATCTCTCTCTCTCTCTCACTCTCTCTCTCTATCTATCTATCTATCTATCTCATTTTCCCTTCTTCACAATTTCTTTTTTCTCGTTCTTTCTATCATGAGCTTTTCTTTTTTTTTATCTCTGTTTCTCTCTCTCTCTCTCTCGAACATTTTCTTCTCTCTCTTATTCTTATACGCTCTTTCACTCTCTTTATTCTGTCTCACATCAGAGAGAACTTTCATTTGGCGATTTGATAAGATTAACTAAATTAATTACAAAATTTCATCTGGAAATACCATAGCCTTTAAATTTATGAAAAAGAGAGATATTTGGTGTCCTACCTTCAATTTAAAAATACTTTATATGATCTAACTAATTCCATTGGTTAAACTACCGACACCGAGTTTCGAGCGAGATACTCTGGACTTATAAATATATGTTTTCCACTAGGTGTATGAATAGGAGTGTCAAGCTAATGACTGGTGTGATTATTGAGTGACGATTGAGTGGAAATATCTAGTCGAATTAGTGTGAATTATTGTACGTCGATGATTAGGGTTTGGATTTAGGATTTACCGGACGTTAAACCGAGCCACGCTACTAACAAGTTATTCACTTAAATGATTAATTATCTTTCGTTGATTTTTACTTCTTGTTCTTGTTAAGTATTTATTTTTCGGTTGTAATTAAATACTATTTTATCTTAATATTGAAGTCTTGAGTTATACTTAATTATTAACGGCCACCGTACGCCACTAATAGTACAAGCCGAGCCGCGCTTCAAACAAGGTACTTACTGAAATGGTTAATTGTCTTTGGTTGACTTCTAATTCTTGGTTCTGATTAAGGATTGAAGCCTTGAGTTATACTTAATTATTAACGGCCGCCGTACGATACTAAAAGTACTTATAGTTAATCCCTCTTCCAGACAGTTTTCAGTTTTTGTATTTATTGCTGTAGGCTGATGCAGTTTTCCTTTAAAAAGAATTCACTGTCAAATATCATGAAAAATGCAAATATATATACTACATCTAACGCAGATTCTCTCCCGATAAAAATGTAAATAAAGAAAATAAACAAAGAAATCTAAATGAATAAACAAATATAGTTAATAATAAAGAATAAGCTACGAATGTAGACATAAAAAAAAAGTTAATGTAATAAAATACGTCGCTAAAAAATCATTATACTGTGATGGAAATATTTTTCATACATAATGAAAACTTAGTTTTATCGTTAAAATTTTTATGCTATTATTAAGAGCAAGTATCAAAGTATTTTTGGATTATTTTATTAAATTTTTCATTCCTTTTGAAAGCATTCAAAACTTTGATTAAAATAAAAACTTGTTTTTCTTACGTCGGCGTTTGTACTAACTTTTAGCACAGCATATTTTCGCCACTTTTTGTGGTGACAGACATTAATATTTGAAATTCTTGCAAAAATCAAATAATTCTCATGGTTTAATGAAATTTTCAGGATTTATTCACAAATGAATAAAACTATTTTTGAAAATTGTTTTAATAGAAAATCTTGGTAAAAATATTTCTTTTATTCCCTCTTACTTAAATTTATGAAACCTTCAGAAATTAATCGAAATACTGTGTAGTGAATATATTAGTTAAAAGCAGAATATTTTGAAGAAATTAAATGAAGAATTTATATTGCAAAATCGGACCCGGTCTTATCGAAAATCTATTCAGGATCGAACAATAAAAACAATAAAACTGAGACATTATTTAATTACATAATCTTTCAATTGTTTTTATGAATAAAATATACTCAAGACAATATTTTCTGAAGATAAAAAAAAAACTTGAAAAACGAATTTTTACAAGAATTTTTTCCTTTTTACAATTTTTTACACTTTAAAATTGAATTAGATTGTGTATCTTTTAATGTTCAATTTTGATGAGATAATTTCTAGGGAATATTGTCATTAGTTAAAACTATAATATATACTCAAGACAATATTTTCTGAAGATAAAAAAAACCCTTGAAAAACGAATTTTTACAAGATTTTTTTCCTTTTTACAATTTTTTACACTTTAAAATTGAATTAGATTGTGTATCTTTTAAAGTTCAATTTTGATGAGATAATTTCTAGGGAATATTGTCATTAATTAAAACTATAATATATACTCAAGACAATATTTTCTGAAGATAAAAAAACCCCTTGAAAAACGAATTTTTACAAGATTTGTTTCCTTTTTACAATTTTTTACACTTTAAAATTGAATTAGATTGTGTATCTTTTAAAGTTCAATTTTGATGAGATAATTTCTACGGAATATTGTTATTAATTAAAACTATATTTCCTATTCATGTATTTTAAAGCTTATTACAATCTAAAGCAACCAACCCTTTAAAAAAATCGATTTGTTTTTATATATGTATATCGATGCCGAATTTCTGAAATATGAATGTACAAACCGATAAATCTATTAATGAAAGGTTACTTGTTTTAGTGATTGTCCCCACTTACGAGAATAAAATAAAACAAACCCTAATTACTATTGTCGTCTATTATACGATAGATAATTATGAATATGTTCGGCAGTCGGTCCGTCGTCAATAAATCGAATAACCCGTCAGAAAAACAAAACCCCGTGGTAAGGAAATGTCAATATACATCATTTTATGCTATAAGTACGTAATATTTGTTTCAAATCAGAATAACTTTACTTTAAATTTGTTAATTTACCTGAAATAACGTTTCAGAAATATATATTTATTTTCGCAAGATTTTTAATACGGAAAAATAAGTTTTGTTTACAAATGTCTAAAAAATAGATGACGTGATCGATTTTATTGAAAAAAAATCAACTCTATCCCAATCAATATAATTTTTGTCTGAAATACTCCAAACTATTTTGCTTACTGGGTATAGTAAATTTAATCCTTTAGTTTTTATTTAAATCCAATTGCAAGATTTGTTTTTATATTTTTACAATTTAAAATTGAATAATTTATAAAGTTTTTGAATCTTTTAAAGTTCAATTACTTTGAGATAGTTTTAGGAATTTAAAATTGAATAATTTATAAAGTTTTTGAATCTTTTAAAGTTCAATTACGATGAGATAGTTTTAGGAATTTAAAATTGAATAATTTATAAAGTTTTTCAATCTTTTAAAGTTCAATTACGATGAGATAGTTTTAGGAATTTAAAATTGAATAATTTATATAGTTTTTGAATCTTTTAAAGTTCAATTACGATGAGATAGTTTTAGGAATTTAAAATTGAATAATTTATAAAGTTTTTGAATCTTTTAAAGTTCAATTACGATGAGATAGTTTTAGGAATTTAAAATTGAATAATTTATAAAGTTTTTGAATCTTTTAAAGTTCAATTACGATGAGATAGTTTTAGGAAT
Organism: Acanthosepion esculentum; assembly: GCA_964036315.1. Lineage (NCBI taxonomy): Eukaryota > Metazoa > Mollusca > Cephalopoda > Sepiida > Sepiidae > Acanthosepion > Acanthosepion esculentum. The sequence continues at coordinate 62,837,568 of OZ038514.1, read as the reverse complement.
TTAAAATTGAATAATTTATAAAGTTTTTCAATCTTTTAAAGTTCAATTACGATGAGATAGTTTTAGGAATTTAAAATTGAATAATTTATAAAGTTTTTCAATCTTTTAAAGTTCAATTACGATGAGATAGTTTTAGGAATTTAAAATTGAATAATTTATAAAGTTTTTGAATCTTTTAAAGTTCAATTACGATGAGATAGTTTTAGGAATTTAAAATTGAATAATTTATAAAGTTTTTCAATCTTTTAAAGTTCAATTACGATGAGATAATTTTGGAATTTAAAATTGAATAATTTATAAAGTTTTTGAATCTTTTAAAGTTCAATTACGATGAGATAGTTTTAGGAATTTAAAATTGAATAATTTATAAAGTTTTTGAATCTTTTAAAGTTCAATTACGATGAGATAGTTTTAGGAATTTAAAATTGAATAATTTATAAAGTTTTTGAATCTTTTAAAGTTCAATTACGATGAGATAGTTTTAGGAATTTAAAATTGAATAATTTATAAAGTTTTTGAATCTTTTAAAGTTCAATTACGATGAGATAGTTTTAGGAATTTAAAATTGAATAATTTATAAAGTTTTTGAATCTTTTAAAGTTCAATTACGATGAGATAGTTTTAGGAATTTAAAATTGAATAATTTATAAAGTTTTTCAAGCTTTTAAAGTTCAATTACGATGAGATAGTTTTAGGAATTTAAAATTGAATAATTTATAAAGTTTTTGAATCTTTTAAAGTTCAATTACGATGAGATAGTTTTAGGAAATATTGTTAAGTTGTCGGAGTTAGCTCCTCCTCATTTCCTTAATCCTTCAACAGGGGTCTCTCTCCCACGAGTATAAATACTGGCTGATCTTTCTCCCTCTCTTTCTTTTCCGACTTATGCCTCGGGCGGCCATCTCGCGTGGAGATGAGGTAAAGTCGCTTTTTCGACTCAGGACTTGAGCCGCAACCTCGCGCGGAGGCGAGGTAAAACTTTCTCTTTTTCACTTACATCAATATTTGACCTCTCACACATACACCGTTTCCCGTGTTCTGGGAACACGCTACGAACAATACGCGTACGTACGGACACTCAACACAAAACACACACATAACTTCTCCATACAAACACTATGTAACTTTCATGTCTTCATGTCATTGTAATTTGTTATTAATATATATTTGTTTGCATATATGTATCGGTCTTGTTTGTTTCTTTTATCTTCTTTGGACTTCATTAAAGTCCAACATTCCTATGTAGCTGGACCGACGAGCAGGAAATATTAGCCCAGAGATATCTCTTCACAACTTCCCACAACGGTCCGCTACAAAGTAAAATTATTTTTACTAATCATATACATTTAAAACTTATAACAATCTGAAGACCGGGAAAATTTTTAAAAGAATTTCGATTTGTTTTTATATATGTATATCTATGCAGAATTTCTGAAATATGGATGTACAAAACGATGAATCTGTTAATAAAAGGTCACGTATTATATAGGGTTGTACTCCTTACGAGAGAGAAAAAAACAAAACAAAACCCCAATGAAAATGTTCGTCTGCTACACCATAGATAATTATGATCACGTTCAGTCCGACATCAATAAATCGATTAAGACGTTAGAAAAACAAGACACATGTGGTTAGGAAATGTTTGTATACAACATTAAATGCTATAAGTAAGTAATATTTGTTTCAAATCAGATTAAATTCACTGTGAAATTGCTAATTTTCTTCAACTAACGTTTCAGAAATATATATATTTTATTTTTGCAAGATTATTAACACGGAAAAATAAGTTTTGTTTAAAAAGGTCTAAAAAATGGCTGACGTGTTCGATTTTACTAAAGAAAATGCAATTCTATTCCAATGAATATAATTTCTGTCTGAAATACACCGAAGTGTTTTGCTTACCAGTTATAGTAAATTCAATCCTTTATCTTTCATTTAAAGCTAAATTGAAAGTTTCAGGAAAGCATTTTCATTTTTTAAATTCATTTTAAACCTTACGCATACGAAATTCGTGGAGATACATATTGTAATGTTATTTTTGATAAATATCTTCGTTACTGCTGGTGAACCTTTGAAAGGCTGATTAATTATTTTGAGAAAGATTCCGCCAATATTTGGTGGGAGGCGGTGTTAAACCATAACACGTTGCGTTTCATGTTTTTCTTTTGACGTTTATAAGGTGTTCTTTCCATCTTATCTTTTTTCCTATTGACCTGTTAGCTTTCTACCTCTTTTTAGCAAATCACTACACGTTCTAATCAACTTTGACTTGGTTAATCATCCCACCTTCGCACGGTGTTATTTTATTATTTCTTATTTTAGCTTTCATTTAAAAAAAGCTCCAGGAACCCTATTTCATTTTTCAAAATTCATTTTAAACCTTACGTATACCAAATTCGTAGAGGTACCTCTTGTAATGTCATTTTTGATAAATATCTTCTTTACAATTGGTGAACTTTCGAAAGGCTCATTAATTATTGTGAGAAAGATTCCACCAACTTAGATATTTGCGTTGAGGCTAAAATGGTGGGAAGTGTTAAACCATAACACGTTGCGGTTACATTGGGGGGGGGGCTGCGTTTATAAGTTGTTCTTTTCACCTCATCTTTTTTTCCTGTTAGACCTGTTGGCCTGTTAGACTTCTACTTCTTTTCAGCAACTTTGCATTGGTTAATCATCCCGCCTTTTTTAAGGTGTTATTTTATTATTTCTTATTTTAGCTTCCATTTATAGCTCCAGGAAAAAAATTTCATTTTTAAAAATTAATTTTAAAATTTCTGTATATCGTAGAGGAACCAAATAATAATAATTAACAAGTCATTATGTAATCAATATCCCTATATATATAATTCTCAATATGTGTGTGTGTATGTGCGTGTGTGTATGTGTGTGTGTGTGTATGTCTGTGTGTGTATGTGTGTGTGTGTACGTGTGTTTGTGTGGGTATGTGTGTGTGTTTGTGTGTGTGTGTGTATGCGTGTGTGTATGTGTGTGTGTGTCTGTGTGATCGGATGTTGTTCATGCGTTCCCACAATGATTTTTTATAGATAACTCTTCAGTGCCGATTTTAAGTCCAAGTTAGCGATAATGGCGCTTCACTACTTCCTGTCCATTATAACTCTCAGCAACGTTTTACTATTTACAATATGTTCTTCAATATATATATATATATATATATATATATATATATATGAAAGATAGATATATATATATGAAAGGTATATATATTTATATCTTTCATATAAACAATTAATAAAAATAGTTTAAATAATTATTACAATAATATTATTTATTATTATACAGTTAAATTTATATAATTAATTATATCTATATCTACAATTCTCAAAATGTGTGTGTGTATGTATGTGCATGATCGGATGTTTATGCGTTTCCACAATTTTCATCCAATTTATAAGGACATCTGTGTATGACTTTCTGGGTATTATAAACCTAATGTCTTCCGCAAGCATTTTTACCAGTGCTCATATTGCAATTTTGGCTGTTTTCAATATGTTTTTAACAGAGCTCATATTGCAACTTTGTTGTTTTTATCGATTTTCTCTGGCACTCCTTATTACCAGTTCCCATATTGGATTAATTTCTATGCTTGGTCGGCTCAGGAGATTTAACCAATCTTGAAATTTACGCACCTTTATAAGCATGTTCATTTCCAAAATTAATTACTATGGAAACGGCTGGGGCGGCCATTTTGGTTAGGTGGTATAACAGTTAATTCTTATCCACATATCAGTCACCTTCGAAAAGAGATTGGTTATTCCTAAATTTTCGCTTGAGGATGAAACAGGGCTTGATACTTTAATTCAATTTAATTTTAATAATTATATTGAGGGTTTCGTCTCTAGTTTTTGAAACATGAGAACTGTTATGTAGCGAAGGAATCATATATTTTTTAAATAATTATAATTTAAGCTCTACTTCTGTATGGAGCACTGTTTTTAAAAGATAAAAACAAAAATACTAAAGAACTCCGGATTATTTACCTAACGTGTTCTTTCCTATTTTTCTACACACACACACACACACACACACACACACACACACACACACACACACAGACAGACACGTGTGTGTGTGTGTGTTTGAGACAGAGAGAGAGAGTGTGTGTGTGTATGTGTGCATGTATGTATACAGGTTGCGATGGATGTATTGTCATCTAAATTACGCAAAAAATGAAAATAATACTATTATAATAACAGATACTATTTTAACAGATTTATTGGGCTGGTGCATAATTATCAGGCGTTTTTGTAGGCGAAATATTTGTTAATAAAAATGGCTTTGTTTACTTTTTTTAATAAAAATATTATTTTATTTTCAGGTTTTAAAAATGCGTGTCGATAATCATACGCCACGGAATAATCATTTAAAAATGTTATTGTAGAATTGTGATGTTTCTTTTTTCATAATAAATATGGTTTTAAAACGCCTGATAATTATGCACCAACCCAATACGTAATAGACATTGATAGATAGATAGATAGATAGATAGATAGATAGATAGATAGATAGATAGATAGATAGATAGATAGATTGGAAGAGTATGAGATAGATAGATAGATAGATTGGAAGAGTATGAGATAGATAGATAGATAGATAGATTGGAAGAGTATGAGATAGATAGATAGATAGATAAGAACAGATAGATAGATAGATAGATAGATTGGAAGAGTATGAGATAGATAGATAGATAGATAAGAACAGATAGATAGATAGATAGATAGATTGGAAGAGTATGAGATAGATAGATAGATAGATAAGAACAGATAGATAGATAGATAGATAGATTGGAAGAGTATGAGATAGATAGATAGATAGATAAGAACAGATAGATAGATAGATAGATAGATTGGAAGAGTATGAGATAGATAGATAGATAGATAAGAACAGATAGATAGATAGATAGATTGGAAGAGTATGAGATAGATAAATAGATAGATAAGAACAGATAGATAGATAGATAGATAGATAGATAGATTGGAAGAGTATGAGATAGATAGATAGATAGATTGGAAGAGTATGAGATAGATAGATAGATAGATAGATAGATTGGAAGAGTATGAGATAGATAGATAGACAGACAGACTGAGATTTTACTTTCAGGTTATAAAAATATGCGTGTCGATAATCATACGTTCCAAAATAATCATTTAAAAATGTTATTGTTGAATTATGTTTCTTTTTTCATAATAAATATTGTTCGAAAACGCCTGATAATTATGCACCAACCCAATATTTATAAAAATTACACGAAAAGAAATCTTGAAATAGTAACGATAAACTTTATTCAATAAAATGGCTATTGTCTTCAACCTCGGCCTCCAAACAACTTCGGAATTTCCTGCGCCTCTTCTGAAGACTCTTCTTGCTTCAGTTTGTGAATGCAGCTATCATCCTTGCCTTCAGTTCATCTTTAGTATTACAAAGAGTTTTGTTAGTCTCTCGCACCAATTGAACCCCACATATATTAATCAAGAGGGTTTGCCTAGGTAGCCGGATATAAGGGGTGATATGGTTGCAGAAATTTTCTGAAAGCCATGACTGAGTTTTCCTGCTTGTGTGTCATGTTGCAAAAAAATATCGTCATCCAACCACTTGAACCAGGACAGCACTACCTCCTCAAGGCACTCGATGTAGGCCTCCGCGTTGATTATGAGTCCCTCACGAACAAACCCAGGTGTTCTTTTCTTATCAGATCGATCAGAGAGAGAGAGAGAGAGAGAGCTTTCCGTGCTACCGTACCTTCGTAATCACCATTAGACTCATCAAACTCTTTGCGAATCCTCTGCACTGTCCTCGGATTGACACCCAAACACGATGAAATACTACGGCGCGAATACTAAGCAGTACTACACGTTTCCAAATTTCTGGCGGTGTGCATTGCGTCATGGTGCTCTTTTTTCTTACAGAGGGTGCCCAACTGACCCTAGGATATTGTAGAGTCAACAAAATCAAAACGAAAATAGATTAAATGGCGACAATTTAGCTATCGCACAATATGAAAGTAAATCAATCACATGGGCGAAGGAAGAATAAGTTAGAAAGAGGCCCTAATGTTTTTTCATCTTTTTAGACCATTCCTCGGTGCCGTCTCTTAATAATGAAGAAGAAGATATTCACTAACCGCCCCACCCGGTCGGTTGTAGATATGGATATATATATATATTTGAACTTTACTTCTATCCTTCATGAGCATCCGATCCTTTGCTATGATTTATTAACGATGAACGTCATTTTCGTTTATGATCGATTTCCATCACGTTTGTTCGGTAAAACTTGGAGAGTAATTATACATTCTTATTGCTCGAAGTAAAGTCTAATTTTGTTATGAAAAAACCCGGGAGAATTCCAGTAAAATATCTTTAATCATTTCTAAGATACAACGGTTCAAAGCTTAATCTAACAAATGGACAATTTTGTTTTTACACGATTTGGACAATTTTGCTGTTACACCCTGTATATATATGAAATATATATCTTGTACTTAATAAATTTAAGCGTAGTGTTGCATATCCCCTTCGGTCTAGAGAGGTCTTTTGGTTGACAGGGTCGATTCCATAATGTTGTACCTTCTGTCACTTCTCTTTCTTCTATCGGCCCGGTGATCGCTAGTTGGTTTTTCGGAGGTAAAATGAGAGCCTCAACAAAAGGTATTTTTAAACTTATTTTTAACTAGCCAGTGGGATTGATCTATATACCCCACTGTGGAACAAGTTCCCTGAGACACGAAATAACCACGTCCACTGTGTTTGACGTTTAAAAATTTAACTCCCCGAAATCACTTTCTATCTCTCTAACATTCCCATATTCGGCTCAGCCAATCAAAATCGACATCCCTATTTTGTCGACCATCTGACCTTAAAGGTCAACTTCAAAAGGTGTGACCCAAAATAAACTCCTTCTAAAGAATAAGTCTGGAATTATTATTTACCAGTAGTACTAGAGTGGCGGCAAGAGATCATTTATTTACAGATGAATTGTTTAGATGCAACAGTTTCTTTTCTTGCACCTCTCGCTTGTGCAACTCTCTTCCGTCTGCATTATTTGAAGCAAACGTTAATCTTTAAATATTTAAATGTAATGTCTGTTGTTATCTATTATCTGTTCCCTTATTCTGTTGTTATATCTTTTTTTCTTTTTATTCTTTCACACTCAGTAACCCCTTGCAGTTTAGTGGCGTGCATGAGGTGATATCTTAAAAATGTACGAGAAACAGCTATCCTAACAGAAGTAAGATAAAAAGAGAAGATAAAATCATTCTTTGTATCTCCATAATTTGAACGGACTTTCACTTTGTATTACAGAGACTTCAATTCCTCGTAACGCGCTATTTTGGTTATGATCAACGAAAATGGTAAAAAAAAAAAAACCTCTCAAGATTCCTATCTTCAATCTAACTTCTCCATGTATTTTTTTTGGTATATATATATATATATATATATATATATATATATATATATATATATATATATAAACAGAATTTAACACACAGGCAGCCAATGAGAGATGCACTAACGGTGTGCAGCCAGGGGGCGTATCAACATAGTTTGTTTTATCTAGAACGTAAAAATATTTTTCATTATCTGCTATTTCATATGGAAATAGTGGAAATCATTTTTCTTTAATTTTGTTGTAGGAAAGAACATGCAATTTCCGGTGTTGTCATATTTGAAGTTATTTCCCCTCGAGGCAACAGTGAATGCGCTTGCTAATATATATATATATATATATATATATATATATATATATATATATATATATATATATATATATATTCTTGGAACCTCGAATAGACTCGGCGTCTCTCCTTGAATACAAAACGCCATAAATTACACTAACGTTTGATTAACAAGTCGAGTGCTCGTGAAACCTGATTGATCAAAGAAGATGACACAATACAAGAGTAAAAACACCAGAATTTCTTCCTCGCTTTCATAGTAATTGAAACCTTAAAACATGCCATTTAAGAAACAATGATGGAATTTTCATTTTTTTAAAATTACGTCCTGTAGATGGCATCCTCCTGTACGAATGCATTCTTGAAATCTGCTGTTGAGATTCCTCATTGATTGCTGCAATATCTCAGCTGGGATACTGTGAATTTCATTCTCGTTATTAAAATGGCGAAATGTTTACTTGCTCAAGGTCACTGTCTCACAGTGTTGCCACTTGCTCATGTCTGGCAATACGCACTCAAAAAATTCACGTTTTTTGGGGTCACCATATATATATATATATATATATATATATATATATATATATATATATATATATATATATTGTGATTCCTTGGACGGCTTCGATTGTCAATTTTGCTATGGCAAACGAAAGCTCTTTATCACTTCCAAAAATGCTTGTTATATTCGAGCCTTCGTGGACGCCGGTACTAGCAGTCACGCGTTGCCTTCCATCCGCACAAGTAATACCTGTTCAAGTAGTAATTGCCAAATAGTATAAGGATCAGAAGAGAACAGTAATCTGTATAGTAGTAGAGTAGAAATGGAGAACGTATAGCAATAGCGGATACACAAAAAGTGTGAACAGTGATCGTATAGTCATCACGCTACTTCCTATTTAATCATTTTCATCATTTCTGATCACGTGATCTGCTTAATAATGGAATCGCTCGTGTTACTCACTGGCGATCTAGTTTCAAACTACGGTGTTGGTAACGACATTTACTCTTATACAACAATATATATATATATATATATATATATATATATATATATATATATATATATATATATATATGTATATTCAATACTCAATAATATTGACTACGAAGAGGGCCACAATGTATTAACAATGCTTGAAAAATAAAACATCGCTATGCACAAAACCCTTACATCCAGTTAAAAATAAAAAATAAAATCATCCTTGATCATGGCTAAAAGTATAGCCGAAAACGCTCGGAATATATAGAACATTTCGACAGTTTATACATACTCAGTGTCCATAAAAAAACACTTGTTCGAACACAAGAAAATTTTTATAAAAAAGCTTAATCGCAGTACCTTGTCTGTCATGTTTAATGAAAACATGTATATATAATATATTTATATATATATATATTTAAAGAAAAACAGACCACTTTTAGGTTCCATGTAATAATTTATTTCACCATAGCCCTTTTAAAGGACGTTGGATCATCAGGCTACACTTCCAAAAGGTAAAACGAAAAATCAAAAATGAAATGAACATTTACACTTTTGACGGGTTAGCAAATTTTTCTTAACTTAAACATATATATATATATATATATATATATATATTAGAGAGAGAAAGAGAGATAGAAAAAGAGATAGACAGAGGGAGATAACTATGAGGGGAGAAATTTAGCTTGAAAGCATTAGTTTAGCTTCGCCTGAACGCCTGTTCCTCCGTGGCAAGCGGTAAGGCGTTTTGGGCTAAACGTTGGATCCCTCTGCCCTGAGGGACACTGCTTCAATTCTTGCTGAAGGGCGTAATTTTTCTTTAATAAGATTACTTGAATATTTATCCTGGTATTTGAAAACGAATAACGTATACTGTTTGTTAAACAGAGCGTCTACTCAAATACAAGTATCCACTAAAAACAGCGTTTAAATTGATACAGATTCAATTAATAAAATTCTATTCTAAAAATTCGCCTTGTTTACGTTTACAGATATGAAAAAAAAAACTTAGAAATTCTATGACAAATTATATTTCCAAAACATTAATAAATCCAACAGTGATTAACATTTCAATTGTTAATCAATTTATCAGTTTTATTTCAAAGGTATATTAATTGATATAACAGCCAAAAAAGTCTTAGTTTTGTTCTCATGGTTGAACTGAAAGAAAAATAAAATTAAAAAAAAGACTTACTGCCCAGTAAGTTCGCCTGACATCATGAACGTATCCGACTGTTTCTTTCGTGGCAAAGCGATAAGGCGTTCCGGGCTAAACGCTAGCTGCTTCTGTAATAAATAAAAGCAGCGCTGACTCAAATAAGAGTGTCCACTAAAAATAACATTTACAGTGGTATATATATCGTAATTGTCCTTTTTCTCATGAAAGTTACCTATTTAATCGCAGGGAAACATTTCTGTAAGAGAGATGAAATGAAGTTAGACAGTAACTCCATGCGTGGTACACCTCCCTTAGTCATTTCATAATCTATACAAATAAAATGAGGTGTCTAATGAATAAAAGAAAAAAAATACTAGTTTCGTGTCCTGTAAACATTGATTAAAATGTGAACCTTGGAGAATTGCTCGCCAGTTGAGAGTTTGCCGTCTTTTCGGGAATCCCATTTGACCCTATTTTAAAAAACATTCAATGCAACGAGCAGGAAAAATGATGCCGTTGAAACCGCAACAAAACTATTTACAAATATTCCCAGCATAATTTATTTATTTATTTCTCTTTCTCGAATATATATATATATTGAGCACTTTATGCCATAAATATAGCACACTTTAAGACTATATATATATATATATATATATATGTCATCCACAGACAGACTGTTTAGCTGTTTCACAGCTCATCAGTGACTGAGAGTGACTCAATTCTGCTGAAGAATATGTGTGTGTGTATATATATATATATATATATATATATATATATATATATATATATATATATATCATCTAATCTCTAACGATCTATCAAAATCACTTTTAATATATCTGTTATCAAAATCTCTTCTAGTCTCTCTCTCTCTCTAACTATCTATCTATCTCTACATATGTATATATATAAATATACATATAGCTACATGTCTATCTCTATATACTAAATATTTTCTAATCTATCTATTCATCACTTTCTCGCTCTAGCTATCTATCAAAGAATCTTTTATCAAAATCGCTTCTAGACTGTCTCTATTTATCTATAGAAATCAGTGCTAGTCTCTTTCACTTTCTATATCTATCTATCTATCTATCTATCTATCTATCTATCTATTTATCTATCTATCTATCTATATTATTCTGTTTATGTATATCTATCTATCTATCTATCTATCTCATTTTATTAATATATATCTATCTATATTATTCTATTAATATCTATCTATCTATCTATCTATCTATCTATCTATCTATCTACTCCTCACTTTCTCCGTCTATCTCGCAAAATCTTTTTTAATATATCTATTTATTATCAAATCTCTTCTAGTCTCTCTCCCTATCTATCTATCTATCTATCTATCTATCTATCTATCTATCTATCTATCTATCTATCTATCTCAGTCTGTTCTCTATCTATCTATCTATCTATCTATCTCAGTCTGTTCATATCTATCTATCTATCTATCTATCTCAGTCTGTACTCTATCTATCTATCTATCTATCTATCTATCTATCTATCTATCTATCTATCTCAGTCTGTACTCTATCTATCTATCTATCTATCTATCTATCTATCTATCTATCTATCTCAGTCTGTTCTCTATCTATCTATCTATCTATCTATCTCAGTCTGTTCATATCTATCTATCTATCTATCTATCTATCTATCTATCTATCTATCTATCTATCTATCTATCTATCTATCTATCTCAGTCTGTTCTCTATCTATCTATCTATCTATCTATCTATCTCCGCTTATATTTTGAGATCCATCAATGACTACTTTTATTTCAACCCATATTTTTTTCGTATTTTCCATTTCCCATTCCTGATCGCAATAATTCTTCAGATTAGAAATTTCCTAAAAATCTCCGTAAATAAAAAAGATATATGAAAAGGCGTCCATATTCTAAGTAAATAAGCCTCCTTTTTTTTCTTTTTTTTTTCTTTGCAAGACTCGTTTCCTCATTGCATCTTCAATCAGTGGAGGTAAAAAAAATCACGAATCACGCTGAAGAGAATTGCAATATTTCCAAATGCTTCCTAAAGAGTGAGGTGGGGGAGCGACAACAAAAAGGAGACCGTGGAAAGAGAGAGCGAGAGAGAGAAAGAGTGAGAGTGAGAGAGAGAGGGAGAGAGGGAGAGAGAGAGAGACAGAGAAAATGGGAGAGAGGGGTGATAGAGACAGTAAGTGAGGAAGATAAAAAGGGAGATGATTAGCCAGAGAGAGAGAGGCAGTGAAAAGGGGAGAGAGGGGGAGATAGAGACAGAGAGTTAGGAAGATAAAAAGGGAGATTATTAGCCACAGAGAGAGAGAGATGCAGTGAAAGGGGGAGATAGAGACAGAGAGTGAGGAAGATAAAAAGGGGGAGATAGAGACAGAGAGTGAGGAAGATAAAAAGGGAGATTATTAGCCAGAGAGAGAGAGAGAGAGGCAGTGAAAAGGGGAGAGAAGAGGAGATAGAGACAGAGAGTGAGGAAGATAAAATGGGAAATGATGAGCCAGAAAGAGAAGCAATAGGGAGAGAAGAGAGAGCTAGGGAGAGAGATGATGGAGAGATAGATGGAGCGAGGGAAAGAGGGTGGGTGAGGTTGAGCAAGAGAGATGGAAAAAGATAGAGAAAGAAGAAGAGAAAAAAGTGGAAGGCTTGGCTAGATATGGAGAGAAAGGCTAGAGGAGAAGAGATAGGTAGAGGGAAATGAGTGGGGATAGGGAGCGAGAGAACAGAATGAGGGAGCGATAGGGAGAGATATAGATAGAGTGAGAGCGATAGAGACAGGAAGATTTGGAGAGAGAGAGAGCGAGAGGTAGAAAGAGAGGGATAAGACATAGGAGAGAGAAAAAGAGATATGGGGAGAGAGAGGGATATATAGATAAGGAGGCAGATGTATAGAAACCGAGGAGAGGGAGCGTCAGAGTGAGAAAAGGAGAAAGCGATAGAGGGAAATATCGAGAGAGAGAGAGAGAGAGAGAGAGAGCGAAAGAGAGAGGTAATATCAGATAAAAAGTTTGCAGTAAGAAACCTATTGACACACGCACACACACACACACACACACACACACACACACATATATATATATATATATATATATATATATATATATATATATATATATATATATATAGCATAATGAGAGGCCACGTATACTTTATAATATGTATATAATATCTAGATAAAATGAATGAAACAAAATTGGGTGTTTTTTTTATGAAAGTATTTATTTCTGTGTTTTTGTATATATTTATTTATTTAATATTAAATAAATAAATATATACAAAAACACAGAAATAAATACTTTCATAAAAAAAACACCCAATTTTGTTTCATTCATTTTATCTAGATATTATATATATATATATATATATATATATATATATATATATATATATATATATATATATATATATATATATATATATATATATTTAAGTAATTCATCAAGTCTGAAACGTCAACAAGTCTTGGCCCCAGGGGACACAGTCCTATGGTTAAAGAGAATCTCAGTAGAGTTCCACCATGGAATATGTGAGAGAGCGACGCTATATTAAATATGATTTGCTACCTCTTCGTCACCGAGTCCCGTTGGAACAGCTGGTATGATGTTTGCTTGACAACCTAACTGTCAGGGTTTCAATTCTCGGTAGATGAGTCCCAAATATAGGACGAAACGGCCGTCCAGTACTTTCTGCATTCTTGATGAATTACTGAAATATAATTATCAAATCCTAACAATTTCATATATATATATGTATATATATATATATATATATATATATATATATATATATACACTGTATATATATATATAATTTCGTTTGGTTTAGAGATAAAATGGAGATCAAGGATGTATGTAGGTTAGTGAAGATTGTTTTATGTTTAAGTGGGCATCCGATGGTAATATGTATCTGTAAGTGTATGTGTGTCTGTCTAGTAGGAGTTCTCATATATTCACCTTTGTCAGACCGCACAGCGTGGTGTCATGTAAACGATGCTGAGCATAACTTTGATTTCACTAATGGCACCCTAATTAGAAAAGAACATAATTCTTTATGGAGAAAATACATTGAAAAATAACGTTATTACCGACTATAAACACACGCCTAGAACAATACATTAAATCGCCATCTTTGTTTGAATCCATTCTTAAAGAATCTAACTTATATCTCTCTAATACAAAGAATAAATTCTTAAAGATTCAACCATGAATTAGAAAGCAGTGACAACCCAGATATTCTCTCAATCTCTGACGAAATTTTAATAAAGTGGAACATGTAAGATTGATACAAGATTTGGTCTTTATTTATTATACGTTTCTAACTTTGAATGACTAAAACAAGAAAAATTAAAAAATGAAGGAGATTGATCAGTAAATAGGTCCATAATACTGTAGCATATTAATGGAAACAAAAATTGGCTTCCAAAACAAATATTTTTTTCCATAATCTCCTCCCTTTTGATTAAATTTTATTTAAAAGTGAATATGAACATTATATACTTATCTCTATAAATCCATACACTTGATTCCGTTGCTGCATCAATATCTTTGTTTGGCTTTATTTTCTTTTACAGCATATCGACCTCAATGAGTTATTTATTTTTAGTATAGGTTCGTATGAATAGAATATGTATTCTTTGTAATAATTCACTTTGCAGATCAGAGTTTTGGTTTATTTTGTTTTACGGCATATCATCTTCAGTGGGTTATTTAATGACAATAAGATTATCAGGATAGGTTCGTATGAATAGAATATGTATTCTTTGTAAGAAATCAGTTTGTAGATAAATTCCATTGACGTATTTTAGTGAAGAGGATTTTTGTCGACACTCTTATTTGGTTTGGTTTATTTTGTTTTACGTCATATCAACCTCAAAGAGTTAGTTAACCCTAGAACACTAACCATGGGTATATAGTACCCAGCGAAAATTTTCCTATTTTTAATTACAATTTTCAAGTACCTGATTTTCTTACCTAAATAACATGTTTTTCAGTTCCTATTAATGTTAACTCAAAGTACAAAGTTTGAAGTGCCTGCATGTAAAATATTTCAAATAAAGATTTATATTTAATAATTTTGGAGGGTATTTTGAAAATCAGGTATGATATACCCATGGTTATTAGTGGTGAAATAATTTAATTGATGGTTAGTGTTCTACGGTTAATGCCAGTAAGATTTTTTTAGGATAGGTTCGTATGAATAGAATATGTATTCTTTGGAAGAAATCACTTTGCAAATCAGGTTTTATTGATGTAGATTTGTAAAGAGAGTTTATGTCGAGAGTTGAATGTATTGCTGGTATTATTTTTTCTTTTCAAAAATATATTACTGGTATCTTTACTGTAAAAATGTATTTTTATACTTTGACAGTTTTTTTGAGAAAAGTTTGGGGGTTAACTTTTTACCTATCGATGTGCGACTAACTGATGCTACGACCCCGGGTTAAAATGTACCTGGGAACAACAGCAATTAAGACGTGCTTCCACGCCCCTCAAAATCACCAGGTCAGAGGCCTCTCTCTTGGATGTAGTTCATCGTTATAACTAGAACTCGGTATATTTGTAGCCTAATTAGTTTCTTTTCAAAATAATCCCATTCATGTAAGTGATAACCTTGCGTTCAATATGTCATACGAGTGTCAAATTTTGCAAGCCCACTTTCTTTTTTATGTATTCTAGGAATTTCCTCTGTCTGCTGCTGTATCTAAGTAAAAGTTTCTTTTATTAAAAAATCTCTGTTGATACACCGTTCATGATATTCTCAGTATCCTTCTGTAGAACAACATATCTGTTCCTAAAATCCCCCTCCTTATATATGAAGAAATTGGCCACCGTTCACTTCCATATAAGAGGATTGATATTACATAACAGGGCAACACATTCTAAGAAAAACGTTTCCTTTTGTTCTCATGTTTCCTTGTCTTTTCCTTTTTAATGCACTTAATTCGAGAGTGAGTAATTATTCACTTAAGCGGCGTAAAATAAAATCAGTAAAATCAATATAAATACGTTTATTACAATTAAGCATTATTACCAAAAAAAATAAATAATGGCGGACTACGCAGAAAATAAATGCTGAAGACAGGAAAACTCTTTTTGGTAAGGCTGTAGGCGAATTGTCCGGTTGCACTTATTGCAAAATACGGGCGGTTAGATTGAGCTGTCTTGTTGCTAAACGACGAAGCAGAGTTATATGTTCCGTAAGATGAATGACGAGATCGAAAAAAGCCAATCTTATTGCAAGGTATCTTCTCGTGATAATAATCCATCCGGTCGACGATTGAGGGTGGGACGTTTGGTCTAATGATGTGAAATGGCTGAAATGAAACCATTTTGAAAAGAAAGGTTCGAAAACAATTCTTCGAACTGTACATTGGTTGAATAAAAATTAATCTAAAAGACAATTATACCAAATAATAATTATTTAAAATACCTATGTGGTCTTGCTTTGAAAGAGTCAATGCTGATTTACCTAAAACTAATAACGCCCTTGAAAATGACTTAGGGATTTTTTGAAGCAAATGTTAACGCATCATCCCACAATTGACGCTCTTAAAAGAGAACATGACTTTCAAGGAATTCATATCGCAAAAGTAAGAGTAGGGTGCCAAAATATCAAGAGCACCAAATAATACCGCGACGTAAATGGAAAACTTCAAAAGATTAATAACGAGTATTCTTCATTAGCTGACTATTGGCTAATACCTGCCCAATATCGTTCAGATACAAATAGTCAAATACAATAATAGATACAAATTAATCGAAAGGACAATTATACTAAATGATAATTATTCGAGATACATAAGTGGTCTTCCTTTGAGAGAGTCAATGCTAATTTACCTAATAGCGCAATTGAAGGATGGTATAAGGCTATTTTGCAGCGGGTGTCATACCATCATCCCACAATATGGAAATTCTTACGCGCTCTTAAAAGAGAACAAGGTTTTCAAGAAATTCATATTGTAAAAATAAGAGCAGGTTACCAATTATCAAGAGAGCCCCAAAAATACCGCGGCGTAAATGGAACACTTAAATAATTAGTGACACCCTTTAAATGGTACTCTTCAGTTGTTGACTATTTGCGAGCAGTATCATATAACTTAAGGTTATAAGGATTTGTTCCTAATGATGTTTCGAATAATTATCATTTGTGCATTTCCCCTTTTAATTTTTTATATTTTTATTGCAATAAATAATTTTGCATTTCAAATAATTACCATTTAGTATAATTGCCCTTTCGATCAATTTTAATTTAAACAATTTACAATTGAAATAAATGATTTTCCAATAATTATTTTCCAATAATTGTTTTCGAAACATTTTCACATAATCAAGTCACTTGATCTTAGTCATACTTTTGATACGTTCATTATACCATGTGAGTGTTAAATTATCCAAACCTTCTCTTCTTAAAACAGATAATAGCATTTTCAAATGCTTTGTTCAAGGTTTTGTATAGATTATTTTTCATGACAAAATAGGTCATTCTTCAAACGAATTTTCTGGTTCAGTATAACTGGCTCAGATGTAATTAAC
>OZ038514.1:62782695-62815195 GCA_964036315.1 Acanthosepion esculentum | reverse complement strand
TGGGGATCAAATCTATATTACATTCGATATATAAACTCATCCTTCACTTTGTGGGCACCGTAGTTTTTACACATTTATATTCCAGAGAATACAACTAAATCTAAAAGACATGCCTGTGTAGCTAATCAGTATTTCATTAATTGATTGATTCGTTTTCTATGACTTATCAACCTATTGCAGGTTATTTAAAGCCAGAAAAATAATAATACTGGTTTAGTGATATAGACTTAATAGTTAGAGCATGAACTGGAGGATCAATTCTACATTACAACTAATATATAAACTGATCTCTCACTTTGTGGCTACGATAGTTTCTATGCATTTATATTCCAGAGAATGTAAATAAATCTAAAAGTCATGCCTGTGTAGCTAATCAGTATTTCATTGATTGATTGATTCGTTTTCTACGGTTTATCAACAATCAAGAAATTATAATGTGGATATAAAATGGGGGATCAATTCTACATTACAACTAATATATAAACTGATCCCTCACTTTGTGGCCACGATAGTTTCTATACATTTATATTCCAGAGAATGTAAATAAATCTAAAAGACATGCCTGTGTAGCTAATCAGTATTTCATTGATTGATTGATTCGTTTTCTAAGGCTTATCACCATTTTGCAGGGAATTTAAATACTTTTTAGTTTGTATGAATTTTTTCGGAGATAATAATGATATGGGGACACAAGTCTTACTAATTAACCCATAATTCGGGAAGAAGAGGTGGATTCATAACTTTTCGTTTTAAGCTGTTCACCCCAAGCAAGGCTGGAAGCTACTAGCACGCAAGGGGTTACAGAAGATTCGGAGCGAGAGCAGATAGGAGTGTTAGAAGAAAGGATGTGGCGAAGGATATTGGATAAATCAAGGCAACTGGAATCTTAATTTGATAAACACAATAGAAATTGTGATGTTGATATATAGTGGGGTATCAATTTTATATTACAATCAATAAATAAAATGATCACTCACTTTTTGGTCACAGTAGTCTCTAAACAAAGTAGTGAATTATTATGTAATCGTTAATTCTTATGTGTCGTATGCAGAAACAAATCTTATCGAAGAGAATAAAATATTAGGATAGTACTTACAGTTACATCTAGTAATTTCTACTGTAAACTGATGAGACCTAGATGCCAATCTAGTACCGCGCTTAAATTATTATTATAAGGATACCATATTGATTGACGGCGAAAAATGCCGAATTCTTAAGGCGAAAAGTGGTCATCCAGAAAATAAGTGGTTTCTTTCTTACTCAAATGTGTTATATATATATATATATATATATATATATATATATATATATATATATATATAACCAAATATAGAAGAACGAAGAGTAAGTTTTCAGCGTTCAAAACATTAATGTAAAACAGGGCTCAATGCAAAAGTAGACCCGTAAATATTTATTTATTATGCAGTGTCACATTAGAACATGTAACTTATAAAAATTAACGTCTCATTAGGTGGGCTTAAACTGAAGAAACGTTAATTTTTAACGTTGAAACAAGATGTACAGTTTTGTAGTGGGTATGTACATGTTCTAATGTAACGAAATATAATATATATATATATATATATATATATATATATATATATATACTTTGCTTTTTTTTCTCGAAGGGATCATTCACCATTGCTTAGACGCCATCGGATTACATTTTTCCTCGTCTGTCACTAGACTTAAGCGATAGTTAAATATCTGTACCTGCATGTCTCTGGTGACACCAACTCGGAGCTCATACCCTGGGCTGTCTCTTTTACTGTCAACCATATTGTCTAACGGTGACTCCTATTTGCCCGACATCCAAATTGTCTCGGAGATATTTCCGAGTTCTGCGCGAGTCAGCTAAAAAGACAGTCAAATCTGCGCATCTAAAACTGCTAAGATGATGTCCACCCTCAATAAATCCTGGGAGGTCTTATAGCTCTCGGAGTACGACGATACAACGACAATAACATATGTTCTAGGTGGCACCAAGTTGGTAAAGAGTAATATATAATTATCACACTGTAAAAGACGTTAAACTCTAACGCGAATTCAATAAACTTGTTGTCTCTTATATATATTTTCTTTAAGCGCCATGTCTTCTGAATTGGACACGCTTTCTAGCAGTTTTGCAATGTCTGGAGAAATAGTCTTTTTTTTTCATTCTGTCCGGGTCGAAGGCTAGCTGAATTATTAATGGAGATTATAGTCTTCCTATCGCTTGAGGTCTGGCTTCATAAAAAGACGACGTAATTCTCTTTCGTTCCCGTATGTCGTCTGAATGATAAGCAATTATTCTCTCACGTCAAACACACACAAAAGAATTAGAAGTAAAAACCAGTCCTTAACGCAGAAGCTAATAGATATGAATAGAGAAAGATATAGGCAGATTGATATGAATCAAAACAGTAGCAGATCTCGAAGAGAACGAGGGAAAGAGAACGAGACGAATGGGACATGATGCGTGTATGTATCTGAGACTATGGAATGGAATCGGTTCAGTAGTGAAAAGTGTTGCGAATTCTCCAAGACATCTTAACTCGGTGTTCGTGCCCAGATAAAAGAAAAGACAAAGACGGTATATCGAATGGTAAAATCTGAAGTGAGAGTACATCTTTGTTAATATTTCATACGATACGCCAAACTTCAGATGCAGCTGAAATCTGCTAATTCATTTATTATTCTATTCATACTTATCTTTGTCTTTCTATTAGTATCTATCTATCTATCTATCTATCAAGAATCTATTTCGTTCATTTCTCCATATATCTATCTATTTCAGTTGTTTATCTATCTATCTATCTATCTATCTATCTATCTATCTATCTATCTATCTATCTATCTATCTATCTATCTATGTCATTCGTTTCTCCATCTATCTAGCTATTTCAGTCGTTCCGATATCTATCTATCTATCTATCTATCTATCTATCTATCTATCTATCTATCTATCTATCTATCTATCTATGTCTGCTCATTATCTCTCTATCTATCTATCTATCTATCTATGTCTGCTCATTATCTATCTATATATCTATCTATCTATCTATCTATCAAGAATCTATTTCGTTCGTTTCTCCATATATCTATCTATTTCAGTTGTTTCTCTATCTATCTATCTATCTATCTATCTATCTATCTATCTATCTATCTATCTATCTATCTATGTCATTCGTTTCTCCATCTGTCTATCTATTTCATTCGTTTCCCCATCTATCTAGCTATTTCAATCGTTTCTATATCTATCTATCTATCTATCTATCTATCTATCTATCTATCTATCTATCTATCTATCTATCTATTTCAGTCGTTTCTCTATCTATCTATCATCGAATCATAGCCTGTTCAATATCTATGTCTCGATAATTCGCATCTCTCTCTGTCTCTTTATCTATCTATCTATCTATCTATCTATCTATCTATCTATCTATCTATTTCATTCGTTTCTCCATCTATCTATCTATTTCAGTTGTTTCTCTATCTATCTATCTATCTATCTATCTATCTATCTATCTATCTATCTATCTATGTCATTCGTTTCTCCATCTATCTAGCTATTTCAGTCGTTCCGATATCTATCTGTCTATCTATCTATCATCGAATCATAGCCTGTTCATTATCTATGTCTCGATGAATTCTCATCTCTCTCTCTCTCTGTATCTATCTATCTGCGCCTTACCTCTCTATATAGATCTCTCACTATTTCTGTCTGTTCATTTGAATCTATCTATCTCTCTATCTATCTATCTATCTATCTATCTATCTATCTATCTATCTATCTATTTCACTCGTTTACCTACCTACCTACCTGTCTATCTATCTATCTATCTATCTATCTATCTATCTATCTATCTATCTATGTCTGTTCAAATGTATGTATCTATCTGTGTCTGCTTGATTCTGTGTCTGTTCAAATCTATCTATCTCAATCTCTCTCTGTCTATATATTTATTGATGCCTGTCTGTATGTATCTATCTCTGTATTTATCAATCTATTTCAGTCTGTTCGCATCTATCTCTCTCTATATATCCATTTCTCTCTAATTCTCTGTCCAAAACTGTTCGTATCTATCTCCCTCGGTATGATCGTATATATGTATATATCTAACTCAGTAATTTTGTATCTATCTATCTATATATATTAATATCTATCTATCAATATATATACATATCTTTCAATCTCAATCAGTTCATACCTATCTATCTACACACACACACACACACACACACACACACACACACACACACACACACACACACACACATATATATATATATATATATATATATATATATATATATATATATATATATATATATATTGGTCTCAGTCTGTACGTATGTATCTATCTATCAATTTACTTTTTATGTCTACTCACATCTATCCGTCTCTCTGTGTCTGCTATCTATCTATCTATCCATCTATCTATCTATCTATCTATCTATCTATCTATCTATCTATTGTAAAACATGTTCACCGTAGTCCGAATGAAGAAATCCAACGTAGTAAGTAATTTGTTCAATGAAACAGCACCAATATCTAGTAACAGCTATTCAGGAATTCTTAAGGTCTTCCATATCAGAGGTTGGCAGTGGATATTCGGAGAGAAAACAAAATGGCCGCATTTATACATGTCGGATTGAATATTCCAAGTCTTCTGATTGGTTAACCTTCCCTTGATAAATTATAAAATGAGTCAGCTCATTTTGGTTGGCTCACTAGTTAATACAGTATCCGAAAATGATAACAAAACCCCCTAATTTTTGGGTACATTATGGAATCTTCTTCCAAAATATTAGTAAAGTTGATATTTATATGGAACAAATACTTAAGTCTTAATAAAAGGAAATCTTTTTAATTTTTTTAATTTATTTATTATTTTTTTTTTAGCATTCATCAAATAATAATTTTTTTTTCTCTTCTTTATATTGATTAAATGATTTTTTTTTAAATGAGAAAATTAATATCCTCAAAAATTAGTTATATCATTTGTTCACTGTTGAGTACTTTAGGTTAATAAACATTAACAACAATATTATAAATTTAGGATGTGATCACAACAAAAAAGTGAAAACAGTTGTTATTTTACCCATAGCTCGGACCCATTAAAACAGTCACTATCACTCCGGGTCACAGTGATTCTGAGAGTTATTCAGGAGGAGGATTGGGCTAAAAGTAGGACTATTCACGTTTATACCCCAATATAAGAGAGTAACTAATGGATGCAGTTTTACGTCCTAACCAAGACTATAGGACAGTAACAATGAGTCAGTACCAAATATGAGAGGAATGAAAGCCCGTAATACCTGCTTAGCTCTTGTTAAATGCACAGTCCTCGGTTTATTTAATATTAGAGACAACTTATTAAGCGTATAGCAGATGTCTGCCCTTGTTGATGTTATGACGTAAATAAGACTCTCTATCAACATTCTGTATTCTTTCTCACACGCCGCTATACCATCTTCATTAATCATAATTGTGTTTAAATCCATTTCACATGGAGTAGTCCGCGTTTTACAATTTTGCATGTCGAATTTTGATAAGAGTTTGTCGGTGTATCTGGAGTGATTCATTGTAAATTATGTTATCCTCAAATTCGAACTGTATACCAAGAAACCATGACAGTCGACCCAAGTCGGTCATTTTAACCCTTATATTTAAGGTATTTTACATTTTTAATAGAGTAGCTTTACATTTTGAAGCAATCAACATATCGTCGACCCAAATAATCAGGATTGCTAATATTTCATAATTAAATGCCCTTGTGTACAGGCATGAGTCTACTGGGGAGGGTTCAAAAAGTTGTTCCGCTTTGCTTCAGCCCATATAGTGACTTTTTGAGTTTCCATACATAATTGTCACCTTTTTCAAAACCTTCTGGCGGTTTATGTATATTTCATAGTCAATCGGTGCATCCAAATACGCTCCTTTGACATCCATATGGTGTATATCCATGCCATAATGCGCAGCCATTTGCATTAAAATTCTTATTGTTGTCATGTTTGTTGTTAGCTTTAAAACGAGCATTATACACTGGAGAACCATCTTCAGTTCGCATTACAGTATAAGCCCAACGGCTGCCGATAATATTTTTATCACCCGGGCCTTTTTTTTTAATTCAAAAGTATCATTTGATACTAAAGATTCCATTTCTTTTTTGCATGGCGGCCATCCATCGTTTGGAATTATCAGAATTTATGGCTTCTTGATAGTTCTTCGGGATACATTGCACCGTATAGCAACAGTCAATGTCACAGATATTACATTGATCCACTCCAAAATAGTCTGGCTTTCTTCTAATTCTGCTCGGATAACGCGGAATTTGTCCCCCCTCATTAGTTGTATTTTCTTTTAATTCAAGGTTTTCGTCTGATTTTTCCTCGTCTATACCGTCTGATATAACACCTTCCCCTAATTGTGGATCTTGAACGGGTTTTCTATTTATAGGCCTTATCTCATAATTAGGCCATACTGGTTCGTGTGGGACCAGCTCCTAACAATTAATATTCTTTTCTTCGGGATCCTTTACTTGCTCAAAGGAATCTGTAAATTTGACGCATCTTATTTTCCTTATTATTTTACTTTCTGGGAAATAAATCATAGCTACGGATTCATTCTTTCGTCTCCTTAACACAGTTAGTTCAATATATAAAGCAATAATTTTAGGCTTACGTTTTGGTAAGTAGTGTTCACGCAATATCTGTTGCGCTCGGCGTCCATTGTCCTTGGCTTCTCACATTATTAAAGACAAACTTCTGTCATCCAGGCATTGTATTAATTCAGCGAACACGGTCGCTTTTCTTTCCCTAAAATCATCGTCTTCCTTCTGGTCATCTTGGCAAAGGATGATGTCATGAAGTTTTTGTATTGTAAGGTAGCCTAAGAATTTCGTTTCCCACAATTCACAACTGGATATATTTCCATCAAAATACAGTCGTAATCTGGGCTCATAACCAATGTAAAACATGTTCACCGTAGTCCGAATGTAGAAATCCAACATAGTAAGTAATTTGTTCAATGAAACAGCACCAATATATTGTAGCGCAGCTATTCAGGAATTCTTAAGGTCTTCTATATCAGAGGTTGGCAGTGGATATTCGGAGTGAAACCAAAATGGCCGCCTTTATACATGTCGGATTGAATATTCCAAGTCTTCTGACTGGTAAAGCTTCCCTTGGTAAATTATAAAATGAGTCAGCTCATTTTGGTTGGCTCACTAGTTAATACAGTATCCAAAAATTATAACACCTATCTCAATCTCTTTCTCTCTATCTGTTTATCGGTGTCTATTAGTATGTAGGTATCTATCTTTGTATTTATCATTCTATTTCAGTCCGTATCAATCTTTATCTCTATCTCCCTATTTATAACTGTCCTTGTCTATCTATCTATCTATCTCAGTAATTTTGCATTTATATAAATATCTATCAATATATATATATATATATATATATATATATATATATATATATATATATATATATCTTTCAATCCCAATCAGTTCATATATATATATATATATATATATATATATATATATAATGGACTCTCCCATCGGTTTCGACGTATGAAGATCTGACAGCTTAATTGATTCAGTTATGAAATTTTGTTCGATAATATTAAGTGGGCTTAAGACTCGCTAGTGATTTACAAAGGAGGCCACATATGGAGCAACAGTGAGGATTGTGAGATGAGATCACTGTTAGATTGGCTGACCTTTTACATCTTGCTCTTGCTTCTTGAAGATGATTCAGTCAAGCAGACTGAAAACTGCTGAGTCCACTAAAACACGTTGATCTCCATTCTACCCGCTCCAAGGCTAAGCGCTCAAGGTGTTATGTGGTATATTGACAGCTGAGAAGTTGCTCTTCAGCTTGTCTTTGTATCTTAGCCATGGGCGTCCTACATTCCTGTAGCCCTGATCTAAATGGCTGTACATTAGGATCTTGTGTATCCTGTCATCAGTCATTCTCAAAACATGACCAGTCCACCGTAACTGACACTGTATGAGAAAAGTCTCGATTCCTCCAATATTAAATGTTAGATGTCTATGTTAGATGTCCTATCTTGAAGGTTAACTGCACAGATTTCACGCAGAGAGCTTTTATGAAAAACATCCAGCTGGCGTATATAGTACCTGTACAGAGTCCACGACTCTGAGCCGTACAAAAGGATGGCAAGTACAAGGATAGCAAGTACAAGGATGGGTCTGTAAACCCGAATTTTCGTATCCAGTCTAATATCTCGCTCATTCCACAAGCGACGGCGAAGTTTGCCGAAAGCACTGGTAGCCTTAGCAATCCGATGCATGATTTAATCATCTAAAGTTCTAGTGTAGTTGACTTTGCTACCAAGACGGAGATTTTCTTGATGGAGTCACTTACCTCTTGATAGGTAGCTTAAAAAGACAACTCCAAAATTTATGGATTTTTCTCAAGTGATATGATGGCTTCCTCATCAGTCACCTAAATGGTGTTTAACACAGTTTCGAAATCCTCTTTCCAGCGATCTAAAATGTCTAACTTATCCGTCAAGAAAGTTTCAGCATCTGCTGTGGACCGAAAATGCTCTTGAAGGCAGCATAGAAAGCCTTTAGATATATTGCTCTCAGTCCCTATCTATGTATCTATAAATCTACTATTTATATCCATACCTATCTATCTATCTGTGTCTGCACGAATCTATGTTGAAATATATATATATATATATATATACATACACATACATATATATATATATATATATATATATATATATATATATATCAATCTCACTCTCTCTCTCTCTATCTATCTATCTATTCGTATGTTTGTATATCTCTGTATTTATCAATCTTTTTCAGTCTGTTCGTATCTCTCTCTCTATATATATATATATCTATCTATAACTGTTCGTCTCTATCTCACTCTATCTCTCTCTCTCTCTCTCTCTCTCTCTATATATATATATATATATATATATATATATATATATAACTGTTCGTATCTATCTCCCTCAGTATGTATGTATGTATGTATGTATGTATGTATCTATCAATCTCAGTAATTTTGTATCTATCTATCTATCTATCTATCTATCTATCTATCTATCAATCTATCTATCTGTTTCGGCCTCCTCATATCTGTCTACGCATCTCTCAATTTTTATATATATATATATATATATATATATATATATATATATATATATATATATATATACGATGAAATTAGAACGAAAGTAATATATAAAATCTAACTTTCCCAGCATTAATTCAAAAGAGGGCTCGATACCGATAGTAGAACGATAATTATTTATTATAGTTTTATCATAGAGACAAAAAAGTTATTTTCTCTGTATGATAAAATTATAATATATATATATATATATATATATATATTGGAATAATAATAATAATAATATATATATATATATATATATATATATATGGGAATAATAATAATAATGATAATAATAATAATAATAATAATATATATATATATATATATATAGGAATAATAATAATAATAATAATAATATATATATATATATATATATATATATATATATATATATATATATATATATATATATATATATATATATATTGGAATATATAATATAGTATAATGAACATACAGGATTTAACCTGTTTCGCTTTTATCAACATTTCATCACATTATGAATTATGGAGAAAATAAATTCCTTTATTTTTTCTTTTGTGTTTGTTCGAAATTGATTAAGCAGGCTTCACGTGAATTTGACTTGTCCCTGAGCGTCACATTTACACAATTTATATGTGTAAGTGTACCTTATTGTAATTTGTGTAGGCAATGATGTGTTTTTGTATATTCTTGTATGTGTGTGTCTTGTTGGCATTATTTCTCTTTCTTTTTGCATGTATGTTGATTTGCGGAACGTCTTCACATAAACACCGTCACCAGTAGATAAAGAAAGGTTAGATTATTTAAGAATGAATCTCAAAAAGGTTAGTTATACAGTATAGCATCTGGACGTGTGGTCATATTTGGTAAAATATTTAACAGAATTTCCCAAAATATCTTCAACTTGAAGAATTAAGTTCAATTTCAATTAGAGTGACCAGTTCTGCTTTGAGCGGGTTTAAAA
The DNA here is from genome assembly GCA_964036315.1 of Acanthosepion esculentum. NCBI lineage: Eukaryota > Metazoa > Mollusca > Cephalopoda > Sepiida > Sepiidae > Acanthosepion > Acanthosepion esculentum. Next base: position 62,805,093 of record OZ038514.1, on the reverse strand, counting down.
TTTCTCTTAACGTGTTTCTATCTCATATTCATAGTTACCAGATTTTAAATTTATTTTTAATTAATTAATTTAAATTTATATAAATTTTTTCAATTTTTTTATGTGATTGAAAACCTACTTTTTCGGTTAACTAATTTATTTTCAATTTCTTTTAGATAGTGCATTAGACGGTAAGATCGTGAATTTTGTATCTATCTATCTATCTATATATATATATATATATAGGTATAACACAATATGTTCGTATCTATCTATCAATCTATGCATTATCAGCCTCTTCATTCTATCTACGACTTGCCATCCACCAATCTATTTATCTATCTATCTATCTATTTTTGGCCACTATCTACGCCTTGCCATCTATCTATCTATCTATCTATCTATCTATCTATCTATCTCTGTAGGTGTATCACAGTGTGTTCATATCTCTATATATCTATGTATTTTCGGCCTCTTCATTCTACCTATGCCCTGCCATCTATCTATCTATCTATCTATCTATCTATATATATATATATATATATATATATATTGTCATTCACAGATAAACTGTTTCGCTGTATCACAACTCATCAGTGTGGCTAAACATCCTATTGCCTCAAGACAGGATCGAAACCCGACTGTTTTTGGTATCAGTTAGATATTTATCCCCTAAGCTATCAGCTCCTGGCTGAGAAGAAGTTGAATTTTTACGTATTTATTTTTGACTAAGAATGTTAGATTCATAGTAGAGCTTTGCATTATTAGTCACTGTTTAGTCACTATTTAGTCATTATTAGTCACATTATTAGCAGTCACTGTTTACAATTCGCGCTTACCCTTTAAAGTGCTAGAACGAATTTTATTTTTTCGGGGGTGTATATATTGTCATCTACAGACAGACCGTTTCGCTGTATCACAGCTCATCACTGTGGCTATATATATATATATATATATATATATATATATATATATATATATATATATATATAGCTCCATCTATCTATTTCAGTCTGTTCATATCTATCTATATCAGTCTGTAAGTATCTAATTTATTGTTAATTTCTTTTATATAGGATATTATAGGGTACGATCATGAATTTTGTTGTATTGTCTTGTGTCAAATCTTTTGGATTTGTGGACTTTGTATGCTTGTTTTCTAGCATTGGGAATGAAATGATGTCGGTAGGGAAGAAATCTTTTTTCAATATATTTCTCTCCATCTAATCTGGGCTGAATATTCTAAGATTTTGTAGTAGAAATCTATGACTAGGCCTCTTCGACGCTTTGACTGCTCACCAGAATTGGTACACGTTTAAGGACAACTCATCGGTGATTAAATGCTGCCAGTTTATTTCTGGGTGCACTGAATGATATATAAGCAGTGATATTCAATTGTTGTAATATGATGTAATAAAATAACCTGTCACCCCTATGATTGATTACCCTATAGGTAGTAACTTCCTATAAGTATCTGTAAGTCAATAGACTAGAGAGAATAGCTGGAATCTGTTCTAGCTGTGCAGTCAAACACTCTGCCTTCGGGCAGGGATGAACCGGGACGAGGGTGTGCCGAAGGGCAGAGTCACATTCGGGGAGGTAGACAGACCCGAACCCGTTTATGCGGGTTCTACGGGGAATTTTTGGTCGAGCCTACGGGCTCGGATGGACTACGTTAAACAGCCTTGTGCCACATCTACCCTCGTGGGGGTGGGGCTAGTATATATTGACTAGCTGGGATCTGTTCCGGCTGTGCTGGTCAATCTCTCTGCTTCTGAGTAGAGAGGATCCCCTGACGAGGCTATGTCGAAGGGCAGAATCTCGTCTCGGGAAACAGCTACCCGACCCCGTTTTATACGGGGTCTACAGAGAATTTTTGGCTGAGCCTACGGGCTCAGATTATCCAACATTAAAATCGGCCTTGTGCCACATCCTACCCCGTGGGGAGGTTGGTAAATATTACTAGCTGGGATCTGTTACTCAGCTGTTAGCTGTTGTCGAATTCTCCGCCTTCGGGCAGAGAGGAATCCGGACGAGGCTGTGCCGAAGGGCAGAGTCTCGTCCCGGGAGGTAGACAGACCCGAACCCGTTTATGCGGGGTTTACGGGAAATCTTTGACCCAGCCTACGGGTTCGGTTTGCTCCACGTTAAATTCGACCTTGTGCTACATCCGTGAGCATAACTGTTACCATTATTCTTATTGTACTGGTTTTGTACAATAAACCTTTACTTATTTTATCCGCCTTGTTTTTCAAGTATATATTCCTATTATCACCTCGAGGCGGTGTAATAGTTAGGGAGCTTGTTCGATCCTCACTGGGTGCCCCCTACATTCGTCTTTGTACCACATCTAAGCTACGCTTGGAAAATCACTATATTCGTATTAGCACGGGATATAACGTAATGTTTATCAGATATTAAGTGTTATGTATTATTAAATCTGATTATTAAACGTACATGTTGCAACAAAGTCGATGTTTTGAATTAGAGGTAACGTTTTCTAAAAAAAAAAGATATTTAAGTAAAAATTACCTTACTTTGTTTTTAATGCAATGAACCATAACACGGTGATATCAATCACCCCTAGGCATAAGGCCATTGAAAAGGATGGAGACAGTCAGTCACGTGCTTTTGTTTGGCAATCCAGAGATTTTAGACATATGGAATACTTCGTGTTTTTTCTAGCTTTAAGTCTGTTTTAATTAGAAAAGAATAGACATTACTTTTGATCGACGCATTATATATATATATATATATATATATATATATATATATATATATATATATATCCTGAGAGAGAGTGAGGGGGATAGAGAGAGCGTATGAGAGAGAGAGAGAGAGGCAGGGTAACTAAGAGAGAGAAGAGAGAGACAGTGCGGTGTGATTTTTTTCATTACACCGTTAGTCTTTTCCTACGCCAAATTGAATCGTCTGTGCGTATGTGTAAATATTTACGTTTGCTGTGCCGCTTGGGAAATTAAATCCGTGTCCAACAAAATTCAAAGAAAATCCCTGGAGATCAGCGCGTAAAAATGGATATTTTCTTTCCTGCGGTGCTTTGGCAGGAGAGAAATCCATGCCGTTATGGGTCGCCTAACAAAAATAATGCCGTAGTCGAAAAGAATTAGATTTGCAATGAATGTCATTAGCAAGAAGACATCAACTGCAACGATCAAATAATAATAATCAAAATATTAATAATTAGATCATAAAGCAAATGATTGTAGTAAATTAGATAAAAAAAAAACAATACAGAGTAAATATGAGTGGGTAGAAAAAGCAATTAGTATAGAATTGTGCAAAGAACAGGGTTTGGTTTAGGTTAGTTTAGTTTTTCTTTTACGATATATCAACGTCAATGGGTAATTTAGCTTTTTAGAATAGATTCGTATGAATAGAATATGTATTTTTTTTTGTAAGAAATCAGTTTATAAATCCAGTTTCATTGACGCATTTTTGAGAGTCAAATGTATTGCTGGTAATATTTTTTTTCAAAGATATATTGTTGGTTAATTTGTTTTCATAAATGTATTGCAAGGTAATATTTTTTTCAAAAATATAATGCTCCCAGTTATTTTTTCAAATATGTATTGCTGCTAATAATTCTTTTCACAAATTTATTACTGGTAATATTTTTTTCAGAAATACATTGCTGGATTCTTTTTTTTTTTCAAAAATGTATTGCTGGTAATATTTTTTAAAAATATATATTGTCGGAATCAAAAATAGAGAAAGTGTCATCACCATAACTCATCTAAACACAGGGTTTATAGACCTTGTCGAACAAAAGTCGCTCATAATAGCCTACAAAAATATTGGTAATAATAGGGCCCAATGAACTACCCATAGCAATACCATCAGTTTGGGCATACGTCTAATAATTAAAACTAAATTCAACTCCTTCTGTAGTCAGACGCATACACTCCAAAAATATATATATCGCGTGTTACAGCAAAATTGCCTAAATCGTGTAACAGCGTGCAGTAATTTCTGAGATGAGGTATTATGTACACTATTTACATTATTCGAATCTAAGTATTCCGGATATAACTAACGCCTTTATCCACTGTGCCATATGTCCTTGAGTTAGATCCAGTGACAGGACCGAAAGAGTATGAGTTCAATACCTGGTTAAGGCGGTGGAGAACTTGGAGAGGGAAATTAACAGGAGATAACTGACATCCATTAGACATGGCACAAGGAACTAGAACAGTCTAACCCAGTGAGCGAAATAAAGGGCTCAGTTTGACATTCCAACCACCTGAAGAAGGCCGGAGCGTACAACGACCGAAACGTTGTAATAAACGACTTTAAACATTCCAAAAAGCTTTTTTACCGGTATACAATATCAGTTAAACATGCATTACCTTGTGTTCTTCCTTCTTGTTCAGTGGAACACAACTGGCAAATAACCAGTTTAGACCGTGTGAACATAAGATTCATCATAGTGAATATGTTGGTGGTGGAATTTATAGACGCTATAATCTTACATTTGGATTCGAATTACAATCGAAGTCTGTTTTCGTGAATAATTACGCGCAAATAACCTTGGGAAGGCATGAATCTTACGATATGTGTTAAAAAGTTTAAGAAATAAGAAATTATTAATTCAATATTCACTCACAAAAAATAAGAATAATTTTGACATTCCAAAGCATGTTTCACCTTTAATTAACCTATAAAAACAACAAATTAATTATATGCGACAAATTAATCCCCACACGAAGAAAATTTATCTCTGAAAATATAACAAATATGGCGCATGGCGAGGCGTTGGCATTTGGGGAAGCAGAATTGTATTTTCTTTTTTTTTTTTGTTTATATCGCCCACTGGTGGATGATATCAAGTGTTGGGTGGGCCCGGAGAAACTGAACAGAAAATGGTGGGAGATTGGGAATATTTTGCGGAGATTGGGGCGTTAATATGTTGAGTATTCAAAAGGTATTTCAACATATGCCATCTGAAAAAAATATTAAAAGGTGATATGCAATAAATAGATAAAAAAATAACACGAGGCTACATGGGAACAACCGGGACACATTCCTTGATAAAATTTAAATATCCCTCGCAAACACCTAATATTTTAGTATTTTCTATAATTTTGAGAAGGGTTTAAAATTCAAATAGTTCTTCAAAAGAAATGACATCTTTTCGGATATAAATCAGATATGGGAAGACAAAGAACAACAAGAGAATATTCATTGAATTTTTGTTAGTTATTAGTAATTATTCATTCTAATTTTAAAATTAGTTACAGTAAATTCTGGAAGGAAAGATTTGGATCAAGTCTTAAGTAGACATGGTCACAACATAAGATTTTAGTTATATTTTTTTTGCTTTTAAATGTAGATATAATTTTCTTTTTAATTTACAAAATAGATAATGTGTACATTTCATTTTTTCTTCTATGTTTTTGCCCGGGCCATTTTTTCCTGTGCAATTTCTACCTGTGTTTTTATTACGTAAATTTAATCTTCTTGGATTAAATATGTATTTCAAACATAAAAATAAAATTAAGGATGAGTCATAAAACGAAAAACACTGAAAATACAAAAATTAATTAAATAAAAACAAACTAGAACCTTCTCTCCCACAAACAAAATGTGCAGGAGAATCGGAGATGACTGGCCTCAAAATCAACATCGGAAAGAAGGAGGTGATGAGGGTAAACAACAGACAACAAGACCCAGTGCGACTACTAAGAAGACATCAACGAAGTCGATAAGTTTGTCTACCTGGGAAGTGTCGTAATTTACTATTGGTGAGGGGACAGTTGAAGACATCAAGTGCCGAATGAACAAAGCCCGACACGCTTTCAGCACTCTGCGGCCAAACTGGCATCTCTCACTTTACAAGATCCGGATCTTCAACACCAACGTCAAGTCGGCTCATAATCCTGGCGGGTAACCAAGACCAACACCCACGAACTTCAGACATTTGACACTTGATGTCTCAGGAACATCCTCAATATCAGGTGGCCGGAAGTTGTCTCCAAAGACCAACTGGGGAACAGGACCAGACAATCCCCAATCGAGATTGGCGTCAAGAAACGGAAATAGGGATGGATCGGCCACACACTCGGCGAACCTGCTTCTAGTGTCACCAGGCAGGATCTTGACTGGAATCCACAAGGAAAGCGAAAAGTGGGTCGACCAAAGACGACGACAGCGACGAAGAAGAAGAATATATATATATATATATATATATATATATATATATATAATTGTTTATTTAAAAATTATAACATAAATATGTTATAAAATCACTACAAAATAGCCATTTTGTTTCCACACCTCCGGTGTCTTATCAAGTGATGATGTTGAATGTAGAATAAAGGGTTTTAAAAGTTTCAAATTAATTAACGATCCTTCGTAATGGGAAAGGCTGTTACATAAGCAGGAATGACCAATCAAAATACAAGTATACGGGAATTCAAAAAAACTTGACAACGAAGTAAGGTTATAATAGCTATTAAAAACTTTAAAGTTGGGGTTTTGCTAAAATAGAATGTATTCTAACCAATAAGTATTAAATTATATGATAAAATTTGATATTAAAATTGAAGGTAAAAAATTACCAATTTTAAAATCTAAATTTAATCTCTATTAAGTTTAAAATTATAAAACTACTGATGAGAAAAGAAAAAATACATGTTATTCAATTTATTTTATTTTTTCATTGAAATTACGTCAGAACAGACGCTAATTTCAGCTGGTCTTCACGACAAAAATGTATACATTTTAATTCCAAGTGTATGAATAGGGTGTTCACCTCTCATGTAAAACAAGATACACACTCAGATTATAATACATAAGCACCCAGACATATTTATATACACACACAAATAGGTGACGAGACAGGAGACATCTCCACGGCACTTCATATATTAAAAAAAAATTATTCCGTATACACCAATCCTAGACTTGTATATATATATATATATATATATATATATATATATATATATATATATATATATATATATATATATATATATATATATAATACAAAAGGTTCAAAAACTAATATTCCATGGTTACAATTTATTATATTGAAATTGTAATCACGATCCAATTTATCAGAACTACAAATTCAAAAAACATTTTTAATTTGTAGGTCTGATGAATTGGATCGTGATTTCGATTGCATTGTAATAAATTATAACCATGGAATATTAGTGTTTGAGCCTTTTTTATTACATTCTTACTCTGTCCTGGACATTGAGTTCTACCTGGAACTTCTTGGAAATTTATATGCACACACACAGACACACACAGACACACAGACACAGACACACACACACACACACACACACACACACACACACACACACACACACACACATATATATATATATATATATATATATATATATATATATATATTGACCACTAATATTATTAATAGTTACATATATATATATATATATATTAATAATATCAGTGGTCAAGATATATATATATATTGACCACTGATTAATATATATATATATATAAATATATATATATATACATTGACCACTGACATTATTAATATATATATATATAAATTATATATATATATATATATATATATATATATATATATATATATTAATAATGTCAGTGGTTTATATATATATATATATATATATATATATATATATATATATTTATATATTAATAATGTCAGTGGTTTATATATATATATATATATATATATATATATATATATTAATAATGTCAGTGATTTATATATATATATATATATATATATATATATATATATATATATAAACCACTGACATTATTAATATATATATATATATATATATATATATATATATATATATATATATATATATATATATTAATAATTTCAGTGGTTTATATATATATATATATATATATATATATATATATATATATATATATATATATATATATATAGCTTAGTGGGAATTGTGGTAAAGGAGAAAAACGTAATTTCTAGATTATTTTTCTTCGTAATAATGCTTGATTTTACATATAATTATTATATTGCGTTGTACTGCTGGTTGGGTGGTTGGGGGAAGAGTGTATATAAAATCGGTGATTTAAGATGAACTAGGTCGACATTAGATATATAGTTTTAAGGTGTGGTATATTTATAGGATAAAGTACTCAATATCAGAGATAGAGCGGAGGTAAATATAACATTGAAGTCAACATTGAAGTCAACACTCATAGGCGACGGATTGTTTCATGCTACACGCAATTGTCAGGGTGCCAGTGTTGGAATTTTCGGCTATTTATATATACGGGTCATTGGGGCATTGTGGGTAGTCCATTCTGACGGTTATTTTGGAGGTAGCTGTTTATTTATTTATTTATTTGTGTTAATTTATTTTACTTTTTATTTATCATATCTTTTTATTTCTTATATTTATTCATTATTTTCGGTTTTTGATGTTTTAGTAACGTAGTAAACAATTTTGAGATTTGTTTAGATCGTTTAATTAATAGTTTATTTTGGTTGGGGAAGGTAATTAAAGTGATATTTTCGTCCATTTTTTGGAAAGATTGCTAACTGTTATTTCGGTGGGGGAGTTTTTTTATTTGTTTATTATTTTATTCATTTATTTATTTGGATTGAATATTTTTACATGTTTTTGTTTATTTATTTATTTTTATTCATTCTACCGGTTATTTTAGCGGGAGTGATTTGTTAATTTGTTTATTTATTTGGATAAATTTATTTTACTTGTTTTTCTTATTTATTTATTTTAATTTTGTACATTTTTATAATATTCTTTTCGGTTTTCGATTTTTAAGTAACGTGGCAATTTTTTCGATCGTATGTATAAAAGTTATAGCCATGTTTTCGTCCAATTTGGGGGTTGTTTGTCGTAGTTTATTCTAACGGTTATTGTGGCGGGATTGGTTTGTTATTTTTTTCCCTTTATTTATTTATTTTTTTGCATTGATTATTTTTACCTATTTTTTTTTTTTTTTTCTTATTCTTTTTCGTGTATTCTAAGGGAATGCTTTTGTTAATTTGTTTATTATTTGCTTGGGATAATTTACTTTACTTGTTTTTATTATTATTTTGTTTATTATATTTTTATTTTTTATTTTTAGTTTTCGATTTTTAATAGTAGTAAAACTTTGTTTTCATATCTGCATTTTGAGATGAGTTCAGATCGTTTATTTAGAAGTTTATTTTAGTCTGAGAAGGTACTAATAGCTTTTTTTCCTCCAAGCAAAGTTTGCAGATTTTGACATCATTGCTGTAGGCTGATGATGTTTTTCCTTATTTTCCATGATATTTTTGGTATGATTTGCGTTTTTTTTTAATTTTCCAGATATATTTAGAAAGCATTGGGCTGTTCGCCTATTTACCATTTGTGAAAGATGTTTCGTGTGCAGAACTTCTTTGTTTCCTGGAACCTTCAGTTACTGCTATGTATATTTTTTCTTCATTATCTGGTGATTTTACCGTGGTTTGGTATATTACGTTGTTTTGTAAGCAATTACCGTTTAAGGGACATTCATTCTTTATTCTACAGTTACACGTGGGTTTCATTTGTTCGGGTGGTTTGTGGATAGTTTTCCTGTTGTGCTTTTTTGTTATTTGTGCCATGTTCTCGGTGCAACTCTAGCTGATTCTTACTGTGTTTTTGTTGAATATTTTGTGTAGAGTGCTTGATTCCGGGAGTGTTTGTTTAAGAGTTTGAAGAATATTTTTCCCACGTTTGTTTTTACGATTTTAATGTACTTGATTATTGCAAATGCTAACCAATTATTTGTGTACTTGATTATTACAAATGCTAACGAATTATTAAACCAACGTAACGAGCTTAACTTTAAATGTAGGCATAAAGACAAACGTAAAATCCGCTAAAAACGCTTATCGCGTGGATCTTGGGAAGATGGCACAGAAAGTGGTGGTTCGTTGATAAGGATAGTAGCACATATGGGAGCACACCCATGTGTCTATATATCGTCTTGGACACATAGTTGTAAGTGCGCAAATGCATATGTGGTAGTAAGTATTTTATGAACTTCTACATACATGGTGAGACCTAAGACTACCTTGCAAAGGTAAACCATAACCCGGTCTCCAAAATAACATATTTTATAACATTTCCATAATCCATAGCTTCTTTCTTAAGTTTTGTATTTGTTTTTGAATGTCTATTCACCTCTTATTCCTCGCAAGTTATTTGCTGTAAACACCTATTGTATCTGACAGTATCTTAGTGATTCCTATTATTAACTGCTCCAGGGACTACTACTAACAATCAACCCACTGTATAAAACGATTAACATAGTTTCAAAATTTAAGAAATATCTAGGCAAGTCAGGCTGTTAATTTACCACTAACTGCCTTTTTCTTTTCGCCCTCTTCTTCACCAAGCCCCGCACTCTCTCTACATCTCCCCCTTATGTTCCTCTCATTTCAATGTCTCCACCAACCATCAGATATTCCATACTCCAAAGACCTCTCCTATTATTAATTATTAAATATACACCTGTAAGTGCCGAATCTAGGTGCTTCGTCAGTGTTGTTGCTCTCATGTCACTAGAAGTTTCGGGTCTAAATAAACAACATGGGCGACCCGACCGAATATGATCAGTATTCGGCCCGCACCCAGAATAGAATTTGCTACTAACTTTAGGACGTGCTTTATAGAAGTTCCCCCAGTAAACGGCAACTTATCAAGACTTCACTTGGGCTCTTCGATGTCATAGACCGGGTATGTTTAGTTGTAATGATCTTCCTAAATGCGGCCAAGGCAGGGTGATTTTTGGAAGAAGAGAAGAAAACGTACCAATAAATATATATATATATATACATTAATGAAAATAAAAACGATTTATTATATTGGCTCATCTTAGGACTTACTTTTCGTTCACTTCACCCCATTTTAAATATTCCTATCACCTATCGTTCCAGATAGGTGCACTCATCATCCGATAAACACTCCTTCTTTTGAACAGGTGTAAAGGTTTATCCCTCGTTTCCTTTTTAGAATAGGGTTTCTGGTTTCTTCGAAAGTCTCTTCAAAACTAGACTTCTAAGGTCTCTGCGAAAACACTGAAACTTAATTTAATATACTTTTACCTGGGTTATTAAAAATACTCCTTTAAGGGCCGAATCTGGGTGCGTCGTCAGTGTTGTTGCTCTCATGTCACTAGAAGTTTCGGGTCTAAATAAACAACAGACTTCTTCGATGGGCGTCCAGACCGAATATGATCAGTATTCGGCCCGCACCCAGAAAAAAATTTTCCACTAGCTTTAGGACGTGCATTATATAAGTCCCCCAGAAAACGGCAACTAATCAAGACTTCACTTGTGCTATTTGATGTTATAGATCCGGTATTCCTGGTTGTACTGATCTTCCTACATGCGTCCAAGACAGGGTGTTTTTTGGAAGAAGAGAAGAAAACAAACCAATATATATATATATATATATATATATATATAGTGTGTATTTAGGCAGCATTTTTTCATTCATACATGTTTCATTAAATAATGTAGCCAAGTGTTGTCTATTTATTTTATGTAAATTCTTTTCATATCGTCTGATAAGCTCAATAACATTATCATTAAACGAAGAAAGAAAATCACAATATTTTTTTTCTTCGTTTAATGATAATGTTATTAAGCTTATCAGACGATATGAAAAGAATTTACATAAAATAAATAGACAACACTTGTCTATATTATTTAATGAAACATGTATGAATATATATATATATATATATATGTATACATATACATTAGTAAAATAAAAAGGATTTATTATTAAGGTTGGTATTTGTTTTTCGAATATCTATCAATTCTCCAAGTTCATTTAGTGCATCCACCTGTTGTATCTGACACATTGTGATTTCTACTTATTATATGCACTAGTGACCACCTCATAACAATTAACCCACTATATAAACTCATTTTATATTTCCAAAAATTAAGTATCTGAGCAGGGCAGGCTGCTAAATCTACCACTACCCCGCCTCACCCTTCTCACGTTCTTCTTCCCCAACCCTTACATTCCTTCTATAATTGTCTCCAATGACTATAAAACATCAGCCCAAAAATAAATGCTTAAGTTTTGCCATAGTAACACCGACTTTTATTTAATTTAGATTAAGATACATTAAATTAACTTGAATCACTCTGATGTATCCTCCATAAAAACAACAAACGCTATCAGCCATTGTAACATTCAAACTAATGTTAAAATCCAAAAAAGTGTAAAGTAAATTCTTGGTTCAGTAAAGCGGATATTAGTAACCACTAGTCTCTAAGCCCTGTCTTCAATAAACCCCTTTCTATCATTTTCACTCCCTATTACCAAGCTAAAGTGCCTGTCTGGTGTAATTTCTCCATTCGTGGACCAGGTTTTCGTTCTGGTAAGATCAACATCTGGGTGTTCATGAAATAAAAATTATAAACGAAATGGATAAGTAAAAATATCCGTCTTCTTATTATATATATATAAAACTGTCAAAATGACAAACGGAATTAAGAGCAGCATGAATTCATCCAGCTCTTACCATAAATATCAACTTAAAAGAGACTTTGACCTACACAAGGATTGCCCAAAATTCATGTTACCCCCCACAAAAAAAAAACAAATGAAATGAAACTAGAGAAAAAAGTTAATTTTCTCTATCAAGTCATTCATTTCTGTAGCTGACTGATATTAACGAGTAGAATTTTTTCTGCTGATGATGGCCATGTTGGCCGAAACTAGTCAAGGAATCTAAGTTATATAATATAAACAAAAGAATATTAATATACAACCTAGTGTGTCTGAAGATTTTTAATTTTTTAATATTTTTATTGTTCAAAACACACACACACACACACACACACACACACACATATATATATATATATTCTCAGATGGCATGTATCTGTAGAAGAGACAAAATGAATGAAAAGAGACAGAAGGAAAAATATGCTTAGCCAAGTATAGTTTTCCTCTTGTCTTATTTTATTCAATATATATATATATATATATATATATATATATATATATATATATATATATATATATATATATATATATCATAGTTAACATTGAAGTCAACATTTAAAGGCGACAGGCTGTTTCATGCTAGAGGCAATCGTCAGGCCATAAGTGTTGTTTTTTATCGGCTATTTATATATACGGGTCACAAATTTTTACTACGATACTTAAAAATTGAAAACAAAAAAAAATGAAAAACTAAATAAAATAAATAAACAAAATGACAATAAAATAAGTAAAATGAATTAATCCAAACAAATTACCAAATCACACCTGTTAGAATAGACGAAATAGAATAAATAAATAAAAAATAAAAACACAATAAATAAACCTAAATAAATAAAGTAAATAGTAAACAAATTAACAAACCATTATGACCAAAACATTAGTTAGACTATAAAAATCAAACCAAAAATCGAACGAAAAACATATCTATATCTGTTATATAACGATAAAAAATACTATGTTACTTAAAAATCGAAAACCGAAAAGAGTAAATAAAAACATACATTATATATAATAAATAATAAAAAACATGTAAAATAAATTAATCTAAATTAATTCAAATAAATAAACAAACTAACAAACCGATCCCGATAAATTAACCATTAGAAAAAACAAGTAAAGTTAATCAACCCAAATAAATAAATGAAGTAATAAACAAATTAAAAACTGCTCCCGCCAAAATAACAAGTAAAATAAACTACAGCAATCAACCCCAAAATTGAATAAATAGCTTTAATTATCTTCCCAAACCAAAACAAAACTATTAAATAGACGGCATAAACAAAATTTTACTACGTTAATAAAACACCGATTAAAATTAAAATAAATAAATAAATATATAAGATAAGAAATAAAGATAAAAAATGAAAATAAATACACACAAGCATTACAATTTAACCCAAATAAATAAATAAACAAATATACGATTTCCGGCAAAATAACTGCCAAAATAGACTACCCACAATGCACCACTGACCAGTATATATAAAAAGCCGAGAAAAAACAACACTCGTGACCTGACGATTGCGTCTAGCATGAAACAGCCTGTCGCCTCTAAGTTCATTTTATGTTTAAACACGCTCTATCTCTGATATTGACCACTTTATCCCATAAATATAGCCCACCTTAAGAGTATATTAAGAGTATATTTCTTCATATATATATATATATATATATATATATATATATATATATATATATAATTAAACCTAAAGAGACAGACAAACCTACCAAGGTTTAACCTACGCGGATCCTTAGGGAATACTGGCTATTCCCTGACGATCCGCGTAGGTGAAACCGTGGTAGGTTTGTCTGGCTCTTTACGTTTAATTAGGTTTGCTCTACTTAACGTATTGAGCACTTTATTTAGTTATTCTGCTTACTCGTATCGTTTTTTTTTCTTTGGATGCTAGACGATTGTCTTCAACTGACGTACATGTTCTCTGTTCTTTCTTTTTTGTACCATTTTTTCCCCTTTAGTATTGGTTTGTTTATTCACAATTCAACGCACCTATGGTTTTCTGGACGTGTATATTTTCTCATATTTATAAGATTATTACTATTATATTTATATATAAAAGTTTAAGTTTGGTACAGATGGAATAAAATTCCAATAACCAAAACCACTATTCTTATAAGAGTGCTCAATACCAAGTAGAACTAATAATACTTATTCAAATTTATAAAGTATGCATGTTATAAGAACACTAAAAAGTGGCAAATTTTAATATATATATATACAGTTGCGGCCAAAATATTCAGAACGGCATTGTTTTCGTCAGAAAAGTAGGTATAATTTTTTTATCAAAGTTGTTTTATATTCTATAATTTTCACAGAAAATAAATACGATATTAATTGTTATTGTTTTAGATTTTGGTGTAATTTGAGAGGATAATACGAAAGTTATGGATGATTTAGTGATTTACTGCAAAACCCATGGCGGAAAAAATGATCAGAACGGTTAAAAAAGTAAAAAAATAATAAAAAATGACAGAGAATACTGGAATTATTTAATATTTAGTGTGAAGCCCTTTAGCTTCAATCACACTTTGACATCTTCGACTGCACGAGGAAATTAAATTTTCAATTTCTTGCTGGGTGATCTTATTCCATTCTTCCAGAAGGGCAGTCCATAATATCCCATTGTTTTAGGATTCTGGCTTTCGAACGCTCTCCTAGAATATTCCTCACATTTTCAATAGGATTGAGATCTGGGCTTTGAGCAGACCAATCCATAACAATAACCTTTTCAGCCTTGAGGAAGTTCATGACCACCTTAGCCTTGTGACATGGGGCATTGTCCTGCATGAATATGGGTGGTCGTTTAGTTGAATTTCTCAGCGCAGGCAAGACATGATCTTTTACAAGTTGTTTATAAACTCCTGCATTTACCTTTCCAGGTAATCGCACCAAAGGGCCAACACCATCTCCAGATATCCTCCCCCAAACCATGACACTTCCTCCACCGAATTTAACACGAGTCAAGGCATTTAGGCAACAATTTTTCACCTACTTTTCGACGAACGTACCTTTTCCCATCTGAGCCAAATAACATAAACTTAGATTCATCACTGAAATGCACCGTTTGCCATTTTTCTTGACACCACAACATATGTTCGGTTGGAAAGGTAAGACGACACTTTTTATTCTTGGAGCTGATCAGTGGCTTCACTGCAGGTGCTCTTGCTTGTAGGTCATTTTCAACTAAACGACGAGACACAGTTTTTCGAGATAAAGTTTTCTTCAGTACAATGCTCATTTCCCAAGAAACAGCAGCAGCAGTTTTAAATCTGTTCTTTTTAACCAACTTTACCCTAGCACGATCCTCCCTCTTGGTCGTTTTTCTTGGCCTACCTGTAGACTTTCTTGCTTTACACGAACCACAATCATCGTAAACCTTAAGAATACCGTGAACAACACTTTTGGACTTGTTAACAATCTTTGCAATAGACCCAATACTTAAATTATCCTTCTTTCGAAGCTTAATAATCTGCTGACGAATTGGTAACGGAGTAAGTGGCATTATATTAACAAAGTACACTGCAGATATTCTTACTAATGTTTAGTAAACGAACTGTCACGTAAACAAATTTTAAAAAATTAGAGTCCGCCGGTTAAATATACTAAAACACGGAGTAAAAGCAACCGTTCTGTTAATTTTGACCGCCATGGGTTTTGCAGTAAATCACTAAATCATCCATAACTTTTGTATTATCCTCTCAAATTACGCCAAAATCTCAGACAATAACAAATAATATCGTATTTATTATTGTCTGTGAAAATTATAGAATATGAAACAACTTTGATAAAAAATTATACCCACTTTTCTGACGAAAACAATGCCGTTCTGAACATTTTGGCTGAAACTGTATATATATGTGTGTGTGTGTCTGTGTGTCTGTGCGTGTGTGTGTAATAATTTTCTTGCGTGCGCGTGTGTAAGGTATAAATATACGTGGATACATATTCTTTCTAATGTCAACATGAAATAATGATCCCATATCATACGTATATTATTTAATTTAGTGAAAAGGTTGAAAATGTGTCAACACCTGCCTTGGCAAAGCGCTCTTTCTTTTCATTAAATTCTGATCCTTCGTCCGTTTTACATCGAACTTTTAGCACGAATCTTCTCGGCTTGATACGAAGAACCCTGTACACAGGTGCAAAAAGAAACAAGGCGGCTTAACTCAGATAGGTGTGCGTGAATTTTTGAAGAATTTATTTTATTACAAAGCTTGGCAGAATATGGAGAAAAAGCTTTTCATATTTAATGGTCTCGCTTGCATGTTCCTAGCGATAGGAATTCATTTCCCGGCCGCGTTACTCACAACTTACACCGAGAGTGTGGAAGTAGATTTAAAATTAATGATTTCTTAGCGCGAAATGCTTTATCAGTGTTTCTCCGTCTTTTTTTTTCTGCGTTATGCGTTAGGTGTGTGTGAAAAAGTTCACAACAATTTTTGAAAATGCGAAACTGAGTATATTGTTGAAGACTACTTTTGTCAATGGAGCCGAGTTCGAATCCAAGTCGAATCCATTACATTCACTTAAAACTTTTGGGAAAGGTATGACGCTTCGTTTCCCCAGAAAAGTATAGGGTATGCTGCATCGCTTCTTTTTTGAAAAGATGTCCATAAACACTGGAATGAACATCACCGGTTACAGAAATAGAAGAGATAAAAATTCTATGGGATTAAACTATCTTTACATAGAGGAAGATTAAAACAAATTGTCTGGACGTAATTGTCGAAAACCGAAAAGAAAAAAATACTTACCTACTAAATGATATGGCTTACCCTGCGGATGGTGACATAGCAACCAAAGAATTTTGAAAAAAATTCGAAGCACAAAGACCTGGAAATCGAAATAGAAAGAATGTAGAAATTGAAAACGCTTGGAATGATAAAGAAAGGAACACAAGAACACATTGAAGAAAACCCTGGAAATCCTATCTTAAGAGAAATACAAAAATTGTCTTCATAAGTACCACTAAGAAGAACTTTATCCATGTAACGTTAGTGATGATATGGGAGTTAGAAAAGCAAACTATGAAATGTAGCCATAAAAACACACCATTACTGGCTTTAGTATTTCCTCAGGATTTGGTAGTTAGTGAGACCATAGCAGAAATCGAAATGTAATAATAATAATAATAATATTAATAATAATAATAATAACAACAACAACACTGTACACCGGCTGAAGCTGCAAAATACTTAAAAAAGAAAGCAAAGACTAATGCGACCGACCAGATACAGAAACAATGGAAAGATAAACCGCTCCACGGCCAGTACTCTTACCATACCAAACAAGCAGACGTAGACAAAAAACGCACCCATCAGTGGCTATGTAGTGCAGGGTTGAAAGCTGAAACTGAAGGTTTTATCATTGCTGCACAGGATCAATGCTTGTTAACTAGGAATTATCAAGCACATATACTAATATACTGTGTTAGCCCCAAATGCAGATTCTGTGATAAATATCCAGAAACCATTGATTCTCTTGTATCAGGTTGCACGATATTGGCACCCACCTTTCTGTTGCAGATCGCACGTAGTCAACGTGTGTGGAAGGCATCAAGGTGACTGATGTGTAGTTGGTATATGGTCCAATATTCTGCACTATAGAGTAAGGATGTCAGTAACACTGCCTAGTACACGTCAATGTTCACCTTTCACTAAACATCACAGGGTTACAAAGATTCGAATCCTGCACTCAATTTCTTTGTTCATACCGTAGAGCCAAGATATGTGAAAGAGGAAACGGTTTTCAAGACTTTTTCCCTCAACCTAAACAATGGAATCAACGGCTGGGAAATGGTCACAGGTAGGCTGATGGACAAATTCCGAAAGCTTTTGATGCACCTGAGAATTTTTTAACGATGTATATTCTCAAGGGTGTTAGAAACAAAAAAAATACATATATATATATATATACATGATAGAAATTTATTTTAGGGGATTTGAATAATAAAATTAAAGTAATTCACCGAGGCTAGCAGAATGCTCAACGGAATGCAGAAAGAACGCCTTACTTTGGACTCAATAGCATTGCGCATCCACTACCGTGAATCGAAACCGGACCGTTACGATACGATGCTAGAGACATACCCATTAACCAAAGGGACTCGATGACGAAGACGTGACTAATTAGATTCGATATAGCGCCGCTCTCACTGAATTGCGTGGTGTAAGTATAGTTGTGCCCCCCAAGAGCCACGTCTTCTTTCCCCAAGCCGATCCTCCAGATCATTAGAAGCCGGTTCACGCAAGGATTTACAAATGAGATAAATTTTTTAGGTGGATTTGAATAATCAAATTAAAATAATTTATCGAGTCTAGATGAATCGTGAATAGAATATATATATATATATATATATATATATATATATATATATATATATATATATATATATATATATATATATATATATAAGACATTTTTTTATGTTTATACGTTCTTTTTATAGATACAAATATTTAATATTTATAATAATATAATTAACATTTACCGGCCTGAATGTCCGAGAAATTTTCATAGAAAATATGCGTCCTTCGACAAGAATCGAACCTGTATCATATACGGAACCATCATACAGCCTGACGTGCCTTAACCAATTGGGCCACAGAGGAGCTTTCAGTCAGTAATTCACAGATAATGATAAAAGGAAACTGAGGAGGATCATGATCGCTTACGTTTTGAAGGGACATGGAGACTTTTAGAAAAAAAAGTGTTAGTACACCCCTACCGATTGTTTAGATGACTGTAATACAGAGACAAATCCGATGTCAACATTTCACTAGCTTTGAGCTAATCGATAACAATCGATGGAAGTTTTAAAATGATGTAAAGTTTGAAAAAGGCTAATATTCTTAAAAGAAAGGAAAGTAAATAAAGAAAACGTATAAAAATAAAAATGTTTGTCAGACATAGCAATAATGCTTTTCGGTGACATAAAGCAACAATAAAGGAATAATGGTAGCCATAACAATAAAAGATTGGAAGCAGTCGCCGGCCATTATTTACCAAAGACATTTTTAAAAACATTCTCTTTTTTCTCGCTCGTAAATCGGAAGAATTTCGTGATCAAAAGCAAGTGTAAATTTTGTAGTTGTTATTTCCTCAATTTCATGAACTCATTGACCTAAAACGAACAGTAGACGCAGAAATGAAACTACAGGAAATCCGACAGAAGGTAGTCAATAAAGCGAGGAGAATGGTCTGAACACGAATTGTACGATAGAATATATGCTTGTCAGCCAAAAGGAACAGCTCAAGATGCGTACAACAAATTGAAGACAGCAAATTCATGCAAGCACAAATATTTCAACACGAAATCCGTAACCAGATTGGAATATGGAAAAAATGGCCTTCCAAAAGCAAAGCAAAATATTAAAAAACAGTAATATTTTGTTAGAAACAAAGAAAAGAGTCTTGCAATTGTATATTTTATTACTCCTACTGGTTAATTAGCAGGACACACCGGGTTTTATAGGCTTGGATGGCAACTGGTCTTCCGCATAAAAAAATGCCAACCTACTGCCTCGTCAATCATATATCGAATGATACATGATCGCCTAAGCGTGTATCACTCATGGCACATAACTGACTTATCTTTGGGAAAGTTATGAATCCTCACCTTCTCCCCCCACCTAGCTATGGGTAAATATCAGGATAGACCGGGTTCTATGGCCTTGGATGGCAACTGGTCTACCGCAGAAAAAATGGTAACCTACTGCGGAAAAATTCAGCCTCGTCAATCATGTATCGAAAGATACATGATCACCTAAGCATGTATCACGAATGGCACATAACTGACTGAACAGTCCTCCTATACTGCTCTGAATGTTCGATAATCTCTTCCTAGATGAAGAAGGGACTTGAGGCAAGATAAACTTGGCTCTACAAAATGATGCTGAGAATACTACAGACTGAACGAGGGAACAAAAGCGAAGTTTTGAGGAACGTGAAACCACCTCTTAATTGCTGGTGTTCCCAGGTCCACCCTGACCCTGTTGATCATGTTCACCATAGTCTATGAATATATAATACAGCGCAGTACGTAATCTGTAACAACGTTAAAGATTAACACTCACGAGTCAAAAACTCTACTGAATCTGACTATATCGCCAATATCACTAGCAGCTGTTCTGTACTTCTTCAGATATCACAGGCTGGCTGCACATATTCAGGAAAAGCATGGCCACATTTATACACGTCGAATTGAATATTTTGAGCCTTCTGATTGGTTAACATTTCTATTGGTGAACTATAAAATGAGTCAGCTCATTTTGGCTGGCTCACTAGTATACCAGGGTACCCCAAAACTCCAAAAGGCCCGGGGTGGTAGCACCTGCTAGCGTTCCATCTATGGGTAAATAGTTAACACCTAAACTCAGATCAAAACACTATGAAAGTGTAAAAATAGATTTTAATACCAGAAATACTTTGTATAAAAAATTATTACCAGCAATACATTTTTTGAAAAAAATGATATTAACAGCAAAGGAAAATTCTTACCAGAAATAGATTTTTGAAGGAAAAAATATTACCAACAGTGAACATTTTGTCGGCATTAAATAACCTGTTGAAGTTGATATGCCGTAAAACAAACCAAACCAAATCACATATCGTGACCTTCTGTTGGTACCATCTTTCATGTGCCGTCTCTTCAGGAATTGGCAATCATGGCTCTCCACAATTTCCTGTACTTTGTAGCTCTTAATATATTTTGCCTTTTTCCTATAGCTCCTAAATCTTGTTCCACTATCCATTTACTTAATCTCCTTCTTCTATGAGCCGTGGCCCTTCAGGACGTAGGCGATCATGGATCTTCACAACTTCCTGTCATCTGTAGCTCTTAATAATTTTTTTTTTTTTTTTTGCAATCTCTCTCAAATCCAGCTCTGCCCTCCATTCACTCACGCTCCCCGGGTAAGTTATGCATTTCTTTTCCCTGTCTCTCTTACATTCAATCTGTCCTGTGAGTTTCAAATCTTCCAAGCCTTCTTTCCTCATTATGAGCATTAGAGATGTCAACTGTTTCTCTCTCACGTGAATTATACAGGTTTTTTGTTAGAATTTTATTTAGATCTTCGTCGTTTCTAACCATCTTTGGTCAATGTTATTGTCAGTATCCTTTTGTAGAATAACATTTCGTTTGTTTCAAGACTTCACTTCATCTGTGAGATTGTCCGGTATCCATTTTAGGAGGATTATTTGACATAACAATTCAGCAGTCGTTCGTTTTTTTTTTCACACGATGCTTTCCTGTTTTTTTTAATACATTGATTTTCTTTTGGAAGGCATATTTCGCTATACGTTCTTGGATTTCCGTGTGGCATTTTGCGTCCTGGTTTCACTTGCCTGATCTCCAAGTTGCTGTTTGCATGTTGGGCCGTCCCTTTTGGTAACTGCCTTGTATTAAGTTTTCTTGCAAATGATGTTTAGTTGCAAGACTGTATCCTACGGATGTCTACAGCCTGGCCCGATTCAGCAAAAACCACTGTCTCAACGTGATATAACCTTAAGAGTGGGACTAATTAACACACACACACACACACACACACACACACACATACATACATACATACATATATATATATATATATATAGTCATCCACAGACAGACTGTTTCGCTGTATCACAGTTCATCAGTGTGGCTAGACGTCCGTTTGCCTCTAGCTAGGATCGAAACCCAACTGAATTAGTGTCAGTCGGGGATTTCACCACTAAGCCGTTGACGCACAGCAGGGGTGAAGGAGAATTTAAGCGTATTTATTTTTAGATAAACACAGAGTGACAGAGAGAACTCGATTCGATTTACCGAAGAGACTTGCATTTTAGCCTTAATAGTCACTGTTTACAAACCCACACTTCCTCCCTAGAGAGCTCAACCGAAATAAATTT
>OZ038514.1:62772695-62775195 GCA_964036315.1 Acanthosepion esculentum | reverse complement strand
ATTAAAAAATGTATAGCTAGTATGTTAACATGCATGTGCACATAGAATTCATATATCTATCCACTTTTCTTTTTCCATTGCTAAATCCCTTACTCAAATTGTGGGCTCGTTTCTCTAGCCAAACCGATCAGCAGGCTTCTCTACTGGATCTATTTCTCACTTACCCTCGCTCGTGCCGAGCTTTACTGCCCTCTTGGAATCTTAGAAACTCTGTGGTAGCTATTGGATCTCCTTCCAATCAGTCATTAAACAGGAACCATATTATCTCTTTCCGTTACCAACACGCTGACTGAGACTCATTCAAGAATTTTCTTCTTGACGTCCCTTGGAATGAGATATTCAACCTCCCAATTGAAAATTGCGCTACTGAGGTTTCTTCCTGTTTCAAAGTCATGAAACTTTTTCTATTGCCCAATCCCTCACCCAAATTGTGGACTTCCCTACTCATTTCCCTAGCCAAACTGAGCAATAGGCTTTTCTACTGAATCAATTCCTTAACTCTTCTCTCCGCTCTTGCCGAGTTTCAAAATACGGACTCCTCCTCTGTGGAAGCTATGGGTATCTCCTTCCAAGTATTCATTAAACAGGAACCCCCTTTCCATAAGACCTCTTTCCGTTACCAGCATGCTCACTGGAATTCATTCCGGGATTTTCTTCGTAACGGTCCTTGGAATGACATCTTCAAGCTTCCAAATGAAGATTGCGTTAATGATGTTTCTTCCTGGCTCAAAGCCGGCATGGACGCTTTCATTCCTTCTCGGAAATACCAGGTGGAACTGCAATGCTCTCGATGGTTCACAACAGCACGCTCGGCCGCCATAGTACACAGAAATCACTATTTCCGTCTATACCAGGATGACAGCTCCCGTCAAAATAGGACCCATTTGCTACTGCCCGTAACAAATCTAAGAGAGTCCTCGAAGGAGTGAAATCAATGAGAGAATGAGGCACCGCAAAGCCTCTAAAAACTTTGGGTTTCGTGATTACTAGCGTTTCTGCAATAGGGTACTAAATATGTACACAGTCTCTATACCCCGTCCGCTTCAATCGATTCGAGGTGTTATCATCCTCTGCGGAATACTTTGACCGTAAATTCTGCTCAGACTCGACTAGTGGTCCATACCATGTTCCCTGTTCAGTATATGGTTTACCGGTTACCTCCATTGGACAAGAATCCTCTATCCATAAGACCTCTTTCAGTTTCCAGCGATTGGGATTCATTCCGGGATTTTCGTCGTAACTCCCCGTAGACAGACATCTTCAACCCTGCAATTGAAAGTTAAGCCACTGACGTTGCTTCTTGGGTCAAATCCGGCATGGGGTCGTTCAACACTTTACACCAGCGTACTAGGCCGATATAGCACACAGGAACCACAATTTACGGCTATACCAGCGCCACAGTTCACATCATAACAGGTGCCTCATTTCTACTTCTCGTAATAAATGCAAGTGCGTCCTAGAAGGAGACTTGTCTCTTTTTGCTGAGAGAATGAGGCTTGTGACTACTGGCGTCACTGTAATAGGGTACTAAATAAGTGCAAGGTGTCTGTCACCCAATTGATCGATCTGAGGTGTTATCATCCTCTGAGGATAAAGATGAATGCTTTGCCCGTAAATTCTCCTCAGACTTTCCTTTTGACTCATCTGGAGTATCCCTTGGCTCTTTGTTGACTGATGTGCATAGAAGCCCTTCCATGTTTTCTGCAATCATTTCTAACCTTGATCCCCTCAAAGCATGTGGACTCGATGGCATCCCTGTTGTAGTCATTAAGAAGTGTGCTCCCAAGCTAGCTTCTGTTCTCGCTAAACTGCATAATAATTGCCTCGCTGGCTCCTGCTTTCCTGCTTACTGGAAGTCATCGGCTGTTCACTATTTACATTATTCGGACTATCATCATCATCTTTGTTGCCATATTTATTACAACGTTTCATCTGCAAAAATTTAAATTCAATGTCAATCGCTATCTACTGTCATGCTGATTGCTCTTTCTCTTCATTACTAATGTTTCTGTTCTTAATTCCTAATTCCTCCACACCCTGTAACCCCTTGTGTCTCAGTGTCTGTAATACTGCCTTTCTTGAGATGATACCGATTATATCTATCTATCTATCTATCTATCTATCTATCTATCTATCTATATATATATATATATATATATATAGTCATCCACTGACAGACTGTTTCACTGTATCACAGCTCCTCAGTGCTACTAGACATCCGACTGTTTCAATCCGGGATCGAAATCCGACTGATTTGGCATCAGTCAGATATCTTACTCCTAGGCCATCGTCGGCAGAATGGAAGGGAATTTTTACGGTTTTTTTTTTCTACACAAAAATACGCCAGCGGCTCGAAGAACTCAATTTATATTTGAAGATTAACGCTTACTACTCTAATGCTTACATAATGCTTAGCAATATATATATATATATATATATATATATATATATATATATATATATATATATAGTAACGGTAAAATAACTTCTGTGGGTGTAT
>OZ038514.1:62707695-62767695 GCA_964036315.1 Acanthosepion esculentum | reverse complement strand
TCATTATTCTATGACCTTACATCATTCTTCATCCTCTTTTTAAAAAACTCCCATTCGGCATGGCTGATGTGAGCCCCCGGGAAAGTACCCTAGTATGCATCTCGGTCTAACGTTTTCTGCCGGCATGAACTTGATTGATAATATCGACTGTGCTGCCAGGTCTGTTTCATTGTCTCGTTCGAGCCAATTTTTCTCACCCCAACTTTTATTGCATCTTTAAAAGGCTACAATTCGCCCGTACAGTTAATATGGTTGTATGGATGCTTTTTAAAAAATCCACTGAAGAATTTACAATGTTATCAATCTTAACCTGACATTCGCTATTCCACCGACGAAATATAGCTTCTGTGTGTCTTTTCCGTAAACAGCGATTATTCTGGGGGAACCTTACCACTTCCATGACTCTACCTCCGATTTGGGTAATTGAAACGTAGTTATAGATTCGAAGCGATGACCAATCATTTTAATGTTGGAATTGCTAACCGTAAGTTCTATTCTGATATTTTCTTCTCTCATACTTCTCGCTTACGGGAGACAGGTATGAATTCATATCATTCCCCATAGATATAGATTAAATACCAGAATTTGTATCTGGAAAATTTATTGTCATTCTCATGAAATTGTTAATGTAAAATTTGGCCCGAAGGAAGAGTAATGGTTAGCGGCTAGGATTGAGGAATCGAAGAGCTGAGTTCGAATTCCAGTCGAATCCATTACATGCTAACACTCTTGGGAAAGGTATGAATCTTCTTCGCCCCCCCAGCTATGGGTAAATAGCAGGACAGACCGGGTTCTATAGCAATGGATGGCAACTGATTTACCTTAGAAGAAAATGGCAATTTACTGCGGGAAAGTAAAAATCTGCCTCTTCAGTCATGTATGAAAAGATACATGATCGCCTAAGCGTGTATCACTCATGGCACATAACTGACTGATCCTTGGGAAAGGTATGAATCCTCTTCTTCTCCCCCCACCTATGGGTAATTAGCAGGACAGACTGTGTTCTATAGACTTGGATGCCAACTGATTTACCGTTCGAAAGAAATGGCAACATACTGCGGGAAGAAATCTGCCTCGTCAGTCATGTATCGAAAGATACATGATCGCCTAAGCGTGTATCACGCATGGCACATAAGTGAAAGAATATTCGGCCACAAGAAAATAATTATTCTTACAAGACAAAATATAATTCGACTTTAAATATCACGCAAAAGGTTGATAAACCGTAAAGAAACGCCGAATTAATCAGTTTCACATATGGAACATTCTGCAAGCTTCTTACTTTCCATTAAACAAATAAGTTTAGAAATTTATTTAAAAATATATTTAAAAATGTAAATGCAACATCAACCGACATCTCCTGTCTCCCCGAATACTGTTCTTTTTATTGTCCTTGCTCCTCGGCAAAAGTTTCTCGATTTCGGTTTCACCCAGTTGCCTCTTGCGTCTTAGTGGCTTTTTCACCTTCCTGGGGAGGGATTAAGGAATGCGTATTCGGGCATATTAGTTTGGTGGAAAAGGTGTATAGAATTTTTGACAATGGCTTTTATTTCTATAAATTCATAGCCTTAAATTTTAAGTTATCAAATTATTTCACATGTTCACTGTCACCTTGCACTACGAAAAAAACTTTAGCTGAAATGTTTATTCTGTCGAATTTGTTTAATGCAATGCGTTCCAATGCTTTTAACAAGATATTTCCTAGAAATTCATTGCATTATCATTAGTCATTATTTTCTTTTCTCACCCATATTTTTACGTTACTCTAAATTTTATATTTCGACATAAAAATAACGACAATGCTTTTAAGTGTGTTAAATCGATCGGAAAAATATGACCACACACACAAATCTATCTATCTATCTATCTATCTATATATATATATATATATATATATATATATATATATATATATATATATATAAATATACATATATATATATATATATAAATATACATATATATATATACATATAAATATATATATAAATATATATAGATATAAAGTATATGTATATATATATATATATATATATATATATATATATATATATATATATATATATGGTATATTAATATCTACCTATTTATCTCAATATATTAATATCTATCTATATATAGTATAAATATATATATATATATATATATATATATCGCATATTAATATTTATCCATTTATCTCAGTATATTAATGTCTATCTTAGTATATTATTATCTATCTCAATATCTATCTATATCATGATATTTATATGATTAAATAATACTTATTAAACATATGACAGAAATGAATCTCAGAAAGAAACGTTTGAAATTCGGAATTTTCGGATACGTCACTGCCTTTCATCAACGGTGCAATAAATAAATATCAAAACAATAAACAAAAACTAAAAATTCTTGAAGCAATATACATAAAACAGTTGAAACCTAACCCGAACAAAATAAACTATGAAATCTCCACAAATATTCTTAAATGCCTATAACTGATAAAAGAAGCCATTGGTTTATACCAACGGCTTCCGATATTTAATACTTCTTATTTTCACTCTCGCGTGGTTTATGTGTGACGTCACAACCCGCGATGCAATTTTCGCTTCCGTGTCTCGTATACACGAGTTTGTCGTTGCTTTGAAATTTTCCATGCAACAAAAACAGACTCTCATTATTGTTTCGTCCGTGTATTTTTTGATATATTGAAATGTAATTGTCATCTTTAATAATGGCTTATGCAAGCCGAAACCTGAGATTGGATTTAAACATGTATCAATATGGTGATTTCCTTTCGTCTTTCAACGATAATGTTATTAAGCTTATCAGACAATATGAAAGGAAGTAACTTAAAATAAATAGACAAAGCTTGTCTATATTATTTAATGAAACATGCATCAATGACAAATTGATGCCTAAATATACACAATATATATATATATATATATATATATATATATATATATATATATATATATATATATTACTGTTCAAAAGTTTCCAGCCACCCCTAGAATTAGTATGGGATGAATTTGACATCGGAATGAAAAAATGGAATCAATTATCAAATTTATACTCTGAGAAACTTTTGCAATAAATGAAAAAAATTCGTGCTGCATTAATCAAGGCTAAAGGAGGATATTTTGACGAGAGCAAAATTTAATCGTAAAATGCTTTTTTCTTTTTGTCATAATAACATTTCTAATAAAAAATAATGACTCCCTTTTTTAACAATGTACAATAAATTTCTCTAATTTAAAGTACAAAACAAGTACATATGAGGCCAGTTTAAAAATTATCAGGGGTACTGCCAAACGTTTGAACTATATATACATATATATATATATATATATATATATATATATATATATATATATATATATATAGATATTTCGAGAAATTCTCAATCCATGTAAAAAATCTGTGACGGTAGGGTCATGGGAAATGAGCAAAGGTACATACGATAATTTGCGAAAAAAAATATTTACATCCGCGTCGTAGAATCTCCGTCAGATAACAAAGGGGTAACAAAAAGAGGCAAAAACTTTTCCTTTATAACCACTTCAGTGAACACGTGATAACAGACCACGTGAACTTGTAACTATAAAAAAAAGTGGAGCTCTTAATGGACAATAACAACAACATTGGGTAATTACCTTACTCCTCTGAACCGTGAATTTTCACAACACACACACACACACACACACACACACACACACACACACATATATATATATATATATATATACCCAAGTCTAGGATTGGTGTATACGGAATAAATTCCAATAACCAACAATTACTATTCTTAAAAGAGTGCTCAATACAGAGTAGAGCATATATAATTGTTTATGTAAAAATTATAACATAAATATCTTATAAAATCACTAAAAAATAGCCATTTTGTTTCAACACCTCCGATGTCTTATCAAATGATGATGTTGAATTGAATGTCTATTTTTTAGTGATTTCATAACATATTTATGTTATAATTTTTAAATAAACAATTACACACACACACACACACACACACACACACACACACACACACATATATATATATATATATATATATATATATATATATATATATATATATATATATAGATATATATATATATATTAATCAGATCACCCCATACAAGACAGTAAAATCACTAAGACACAAGAGGTTACTGGGGAAGAACAGAAACAATTGAGCGAGAATAGAAGTGTCATCAAGACGATAGTAGATAATAATTGAAATTACATTTACATTTTTGAAGATCAAAGTTGGTAAGTAAACATGAAACCGGAAGAGAATTCCACAATCTGGAAGATCGAGCAAAGCAGTTGTTACAGAGACATCTAACCAATTCAACTGTGAATTGATGAGACCTTACTGCCAATCAAATACTGTACTTAAATTCATAAAACCTACGTACCATAGCGAACAGTTCATCTGAAGAATTACCATGAAGATATTTATACGAAAGGCAAGGGGAATTGATTTTCTAAGCGTGGCTTAGATGTGGCAGATGGCCGAAATGATGGGGCTCCCAGTGAGGATCGTACTCACTATTCAGTTGTAACGAGGCCAGCTTGCTAGCCATTACACCATGCCGAGGCGCCCAAAGGCAAGCGGAATATACAATACGTTGATGGGAAAGTGACTGAAGCCGAAATGCCAGGTCATCACCAGTACTATTGCTGATATTTATTTGGATTATATCAAGAATCTCCGAATATACAGAAGGTTCACTGGACCATATATGGCAGCAATATTCAAAGCATGAACGAATGGTAGGCTTATAAATATAAAAGATTTATTCTGGAGAGAAAAATTGTCTAACAGGAAACTATGAACCGACTTTGTTATAATGGCGATAGAGTAGAGAGAGGCTTAATTCTAAAGGTCTGAAATGTTGGAACTCATCTGAACATTTGCCATGGAAAGAGTAGCGAGAGGCTTAGATGTAAAGGTCTGAACTGGTGGAACTAAGGAATGTAGCTCGTCTGAACATTTGCCATGGAAATAGCGATAGAGTAGAGAGAGGCTTAGATGTAAAGGTCTGAACTGGTGGAACTAAGGAATGTAACTCATCTGAACATTTGCCATGGAAATAGCGATAGTGTAGAGAGAGGCTTAGATGTAAAGGTCTGAACTGGTGGAACTAAGGAATGTAGCTCGTCTGAACATTTGCCATGCAAATAGCAATAGACTAGAGAGAAGCTTAGCTGTGAAGTTATGAATTGGTTGAGCTAATTAATTTAGCTCGTCTGAACATATGCCATGGAAATAGCGATAGAGAGTGGCTTAGGTGTAAAGTTCTGAATTGTTGGAACTAAAAACTTAGCTCCTCTGAACATCCACCATGTGAATAGCGATAGGGTATAGAGAGGCTTAGCCGTGAAGGTCTGAACTTTTGAAACTAAGTAATGTAGCTCGTCTGAACATTTGCCATGGAAATAGCGATTGTGTTGAGAGAGGCTTAATTGTGAAGGTCTGAACTGGTGGAACTAAAGAATATAGATCCTCTAAACATTTGCCGTGGAAATAGCGATATATTAGAGAGAGGCTTAGTTGTAAATCTCTGAACTGGTGGAACTAAAGAATGCATCTCTTCTGAACTTTTGCTATGGATATAGCAAAATTATTATCTCATCTTTGTGTCGAAAATCACTACTTTAAATTCCAGTAGTATTAGTAATACTTTACCTAGCTTAAAATTACATTTTGTCATGTTACATTTAACTCAAAATCTCCCTTTACTAATTCGGATTATCGAAAATTTGCCCGTCCTGTGTATGACGCTAAACTGCATCCGTATTCCGGGTAAGAGGATGAACTGCGTCTGACAGCGGACCTCTGGTCGGGATGTTTTGGGTTGCCTGGAACCACCTCTTGGTTGCTGGTGTTCCCCGGTCCTCCGTGACTAGGGGTGGTAACACCCATTGAGGTCTCGGCTGTCGGCAAGTGGTTAGCCCCGAAACTGATGTAAAGGCACACTGAAAGTTTAAAAATATGTTTTAATACCAGAAATACTTTTTTGTAAGAAATTATTAATAGCAATATATATTTGAAAAAATATTTCCGGGAATACACTATTGGAAAAAAATTATTACCAGCTATACATTTTTTGAGAAAAATATTAGCAGCAATAGATTTTTGAAAATAAAATAATTGCCGGCATTAAATAACCCGCATAAGTTGATATGCCGTAAAATAAACCAAACCAAACCGAAAATATGATGCTCCCACTCTACATTTTTCAATAATAGATTTCCCAGTTTAAGTTTGATTTTTCCACATATAGCCTTATTTTTTTACTTAAAAATGTCCCTTTTTAAACTTCAGATGACCGTAAACATGCTTGCACCCATTGTATAATCATCATTGATCTTTTCCCCTCAATCAAGTATGAATGTTAAATAACATCGACGTTTATATTTAGCAACTGATTTTTTTTATCAAAATAATATTACATGATAAAATTTCGAGAAAAAAAAATTCTTAAAAGGCAAAACGGTCTTGATCGAATTTTCAAAAGACTTCTAAGATTTCACTAACATTATGAAAATTTCATTGAGGATATTTTTGCATTTCACTAATGATATATGTCTTTGAAACGTGTAATATGACCCCACGTTTTTCGATATTCTTATCGTAAACCGATTTAAAGAAACCAGATAAAACAGATCTTATCTCAGGCCCGTTAAATCTGAGATCCATTATAAAAATGGGGTAAAGTACTTTTCATTTTCTTTTATAACAGCGAATACTTCTTAATTATAATGGAAATAAACGTTATTTAGGAGAATATCTATCTTACAAATCACTTTCTTTTTTCATTTACCATCTCCTTTCAGGATATGGACGATGGTAAATACAATTACTCTAGGTATGTCAAAACCGTAATGCTAATAATAAAATTAACCACTTCCCTAAAGAAAACATTCGGTATTTTTTGCTTTGGTTCTGTTTGTTTTTTTGTTTTGTTTTGTTTTACGGCATATCAACCTCAATGGGTTATTTAATGCCGACAATTTTTATTGCTGGTAATATTGTTTCCTTCAGAAAATCTATTTCTAGAATATTTTTTCCCCAAAAATGTATAGATGAATAATATTTGCTTTTCAAAAATGAATTGCTGGTAATAATCTTATAACAAAATATTTTTGGTATTAGAAATATTTATGCCCATAAGTGGGACCCTAACATGTGACACCACCCCTGGTCAGAGTGGACCTGGAAACACCAGCAATTAAGATGTGGTTCCACGCTACTCAAAACCACCTGATCAGAGGCCTTGCTGTTGGATGTAGTTTATCGTCTTACTCAGGACGGGTTTTATTTGACTATCGGATGAAAGATTTGCAATCATTCACTTAAAAGAATGAAAACAGTAAAATAGGTTTCTGAAGACCAGTAACTGTTATCGCTCCTTCTGGAACTGATGACAGTTTCCTTTCTAACCTTTTGTTCACGGCAGTGGGGAACGTCAACATTTTCATGCTATTATTTTCCATTCTTGTTAACAGTGCTATTGATTCTAGATCTAGCTGCTCTTTTAATTGATTGATTCATTTGTATTTTTTACTGTTTATCAACCCTTTATGGATTATTTAACCTCTTCCCGGGCGTCGGCGTGTATATACATTATATCGAAAGTGGCTTTTCATACACAGAAGAATAAACAGGTTGATAACATAACATTCAAAAACCAACTATCAACGTATTTATACGACGATCTGGAGTCTTTTTACATCTGTCGGAGATCGAAACCATTCCAGTTGTCAACTCATACGTCTGGTAGAGGTGTTAACCACCGTTCTGGTAATTCAAGGTGCCTCATTTTCTATGCTACTATATTAAAAACAAATAAAAGAATCGTCTGAAATTAAAACGTTTTTTCAAAAAATAATTGGCGTGGAAGGGGATAAAGCCGAAACACATTTATTATTGCAAGAATAAATATTTTCTAGTGAATATTGTATTAATTTATTTATTTAGAATAACAATTTGTTTTTCTAGATAGAAATCCTACGCGTCCTAGGTAAGGCGATAACCTCCATCTGAAAACGAGCCCCTGATCAGGAGGTTTTGAGGAGCGTGAAACCAACTCTTAATTGCTGGTGTTCCCAGGTCCACCCTGACCGAGGTGGCAGCACCTGTTAGGATCCCAGCTATGTGAAAATAGTTAACCTCCAAGCTGAGGTCAAAGCATTAAGAAAGAGTAAAAATACATTTTAATACCAGCATTTTGTAAAAAAAAAAAACTATTACCAGTAATACATCCTTTTAAATAATATTAACAGCAATAAAACGCTTTTCGGCATTAAGTGACCCATTGAGGTGTTGATATGCCTTAAAGAAAAATAAACAAAATCAAAGAAAAGTCTCGACGAAAACCCTCTTTAAAAATACATCAATGAAACCTGATAAAACAAACTGAATTCTTACAAAGAATACTTATTCTATTCATACAAACCTACCCTAAAAATCTTGTCGGCATGAAATAACCCATTGAGGTGTTGATATGCCGTAAAACAAAATAAATCAAACCAAACCCACGATTCCTAATATTTAATCTTTTGCTGGGTGAAGATATATTTCAATTCTTTTTTTTTCACCATGCAGTATGAGTCTTCTCTCAAAGATGTTCCTTGCCATAAATGTCTATTGAACCTCAAGCTTTCCTTAGAAACCAAGTGGAACACATGTATATTAAATTATTCAATTCAATATTTATTGCTAAAGTTGTGGGATTTATTGATTTGTGGTTATTTAAAACCGAAATATTGCAAGAATAATTCTTTCTTTCGCCTATCATCATGGTTGGGTCTTCTCTCAAAGATGATTTTTGCCTTAAGCGTCTATTAGGGCTGAAGCTTTTCCTAGACCCCGATTTGAACTAATAAATACTATAGTATTACATTATCTATTTAGAAGTAAAGGTGCTGGTTTAATTGATTTGTTTTTTACGCGTTATCAACACTTTTTGGATTATTTAAAGCTGAAATATATTTTGTATTGTCAGCATAAATATTTACAAGTGAATATTACATTAACATTTTATTTTACAATATCATTTGTTCCAAATACAAGCCCTACTATTTAACCTGTAGCGAAGTGGCTGCTGTTGGCAATGTTCAATTGATGTTGTTATTTGGTAAATTCTTTGTTATTCTGTAGCGGCAGTCATTAAGAGCGGATTCATTGAGTTAAAGCCATTGTTAATCACTGACTAAGAGAACGATTGTATATAACTGATATTTTAGGCATTTCTAATCTTAGGACGTTATGCTTGTAATGCTTTGGATGGTATACTGTTGACAAAGCTCTTTAAGTAAATAACATAAGTTCTTAGGTTAATATTTTGGTTTCCTAGCATCTTCTGGTATTGTGTAAAACTACCCCTTGGGTTGGTTGGATGAATTTGTTTAACAACATATCAACATGTATGGGTTGTTTAATGCCAAGATCTATATATTTTGAACTCAATTAGGTGTATTCAACTAAATTCCCACCGTTGTGCATATTAATTCAAATAAAACGAATAAATCCATTATTATTTACATATTTTTTTAGTATTTTTACAATGAAACATGACCCAGTGCACAGGTTAGTACTTCGTATGTCCATCACAGATTCTCAATTGGATTTAAATCAGGACAGATTCCGGGCAGGTGTATAGTAGTTTGATTTATTCACTGGTAAGGCTTGCCAGTGTGTTCATGCAGCGTTAAAATTTTCGTACGTTTGCCTGGAGTAACGTCCATTGCAGGAAATGTTCGTAGGACAACAAATCGACAGTCGCGACAATAGTATATGGGCGGGATAAAAAATCTGATGCTATCACGTATGACGCAATATTTTTCAAGGCTAAACAAATTTATAAATCGATTGCACCCTGTCACCCCAGTGGGTCTAAACATGACCATATGGCGAAAGAAAGGAA
This sequence comes from Acanthosepion esculentum, assembly GCA_964036315.1. Lineage (NCBI taxonomy): Eukaryota > Metazoa > Mollusca > Cephalopoda > Sepiida > Sepiidae > Acanthosepion > Acanthosepion esculentum. The sequence goes on along the minus strand of OZ038514.1, from coordinate 62,757,772 downwards.
ACTAAAGTGGTTGTTTCAATTAATTTGCACAAGGGTAATATTGAACCCAATAATATGCCTTCAACTACAACTAAAACGTATTGTTGCCAATTTGCTTTAAAATTGTATTGTTGGTCATTTTATTTTTAAGTATAAAAATGTATTTTTGTACTTTCATAGTGATATTTGTAGGGATGATTCAGTATTTACAAATACTTATAAACCTAACGGCTGCTATCACGCCGAGTAAAAGTGAATCTCGTTAGAACAGCAATTATGGAGGCATGGGTTAATGCATGTTGTGTTTAATTTCCTTATGTCCTATACTTAATTTGTTATATCATATCCGCACATGGAAGTATTTTAAGTATATATATATATATATATATATATATATATATATATATATAGTCTTAATGTGTGCTATATTTATGGGATAAAGTGCTCAATATCAGAGATAGAGCGTGTGTAAATATGAAAGTGAAAATAGAAGTCAACACTTAGAGGCGACAGTCTGTTTCATGCTAGATGCAATCGTCATATATATATATATATATATATATATATATATATATATATCTGTGTGTGTGTGTAAAACTTCAAAAATCAGGAGGTCAACTGAAGTACGCGACCTTGGTTTCGACCTGACGGTCTCTTCGGGCGATATTTTTTAGAAATCCCACCTCAACACTTTATTTAAAAGCACACACACAAAGAACGCTACATAATTATTTTTCAAAAATGAATTAACAGGCGCGTGACGATCGCAAAACATGACATTGAGTGTAATAGAAAGGAAAGGGGTATGGAGAAGAAGAAAAGAAGGTTGGAGAAAAGAAAAGAAAAGAAAAGAAAAGAAAAGAAAAGAAAAGGACGGGATATGCAAGTGTATTGTAAATGTAAAGAAGGAAGAAATCAAATATAAAGTAAATGTAAGGAAGGATGGGTGGGCGATCGTATCTTAAGAATAATAGTGGGGTTTTAAATTTGATTTTTTTATCCGGACTCATATTCAATTACTAAAAAAAAATATTAAGTGAATATGAGGTTTAGTCACTGTATCTAATAGGCCTAGTGGATAAAGACGTTGGTTAGATCCGAAGAGTTGTGAGTTCAATACCATGCCAGATAGTTGAGTTAAAGGGAAATAACTGAGACATTTGGAAGAGGCATGTCACGGGGAACTAGAACAATCTATCCCGGTGGTCGAAATAAAGGGTTCAGTTCGATATTCCAATCGCATGAAGAAAGCCGGAGCGTACAACGGCCGAAATGTTGTGAATATGACAATGAAGATGAGGATAACAGTCCGAATAATGTAAATAATGCAAGAAGTCTTACTGCTATATCACTTTGAAAAACCGGTTCCTGTATGATCACCGAAATTAAGAAATGTGGAACCTGGTCAGTACCTAGATGAGTGACGGCTTGGAAATATCAAGTCTTGTAAGCTTAGATATGCATGTGGTGGAATGGATGATGTCTCAGAAGTTTTAATCGGAGAAACGAGTTCCAATTCCGGTTGGGTTCGTTATATTCACTTACGCGAAAATACTCTCAGGAAAGGCAGGGACCCGCCATTTCTCCCCGCCACTAGCTATGAGTAAATTAGTAAGACTTGTATCACGAAGCCATTATCATCGAACAACTATATTCTGACCATTTAAAAATATTTTCTAGCTTTAAATAACGTGTAACGGGTTGATAAGCCGTAAAAAAAAATCAGTCAATCAATCCTCCATCGATGTATTGTTGATTTTTATGCCAATACACTCTTTATTATTATTATTATTATTATTATTTGTATTCCGATCTTTATCGATTTTATTGTCGATTTTTTTTCACTATTTTCAGTCGATACACTATTCGACCTTTCGAATAAACAAACCGGAAACAGAAATAAAGACATTTACTATCTTCCAAGAGAGTCTTTGATGAATTTCTGCCTAGTTCTCAACAAACGCTTTGATGTATTAAACGTTTTAGAGTTTCTTAAATTCCCGGCTGCAATTCTTTTAGAACATATCTAAAGTTTGACAGCGAAAACAAAAACAAGTGTTTTTGATGTTTTCCAATGATTAAACAATTTCATCGATTTCTTTTTCGAATGGTGTTCAGGTTAATTATCTAAGTATTCACAATTTGCAGTGAATTTTATATTTTACGCTCTTATTCAGATGTTTATAGTCATTTTTTTAAACTGCGAATGTCTCGGGGAAGACATACATTTGTAAAATGCGATTAGTATATCTATGATATGATGACAGCGTAGTTCACGGACGGAAAGGAATGCCTGAAAGGGAAATGAATGGCAAACATGGTTTGTTCTCAGAAAGGCTTTTATACCACTTTGACATCATACGGGCATTAGATTCTGAGACATGGATAAAGATATTCAAAATTGATGGGTGTACGTATAATTTCGTCGTTGACTGTATCTACACATCAACGTTGTGTGTAAGATGAAACAAAAAATGATGGCTCTTGCATATAATATGGAGATACTCCTCCGTCTGCAGAAGCCAGGTTTAAGTCCCGGATTCATCTATGTCCCAGGCGAGGACATATTCTAATTCCACGAATGGGAAACAACGAAAATTTTTGTTTTTCCAATTTGAGAACTGCGAGTGGGAGTTTCTTTCTATATCTGGGAAATGTATAACCACAAAGGGGAACAGCACCATGGACTTTTAAGCTGCTATGGAGGCATATTTAGCTTTTGGACGGGCCATGGTTAGACCTGGACGAAAGAAAGCAAATCTTCAAGTTGGCTGCAGGAAACTAACTAAATTGACTGCTGCTTTCGTCACTGTATGGAGTAACATCTCTAAGCGCCTTCTGTGTCCCTGCATCTGTTTTAATACTAACTTCATCGTGTTAGTTTGGTAAAAATATAAAATAGCGCATTCGGGAGAGATAGAAAAAAACTGTAGAAATCCCGATAAATTTTAAGACAGTCCTGCATGAAATACGGACTGTTTGCAGCATGTGGCCCGCGTCACTACTCAGTGTGGCCCGCGAGATCTTTTCGAATATGGTAATTTGTTTTATTCTCATCAGAATGAATTCAGAGAATGGTCGCGGTGAAAAAGTTTGTGTCGTAGTAGCATCATTTTATTCAACCAATATTTGTTTTTGGTTAAAACATTCCTCCATTGGGATTCATTAGTGACTTTCCGCCATCTTTTCAGTCAGTAATTGACTATGTTATTGCGAAATCTGAAAGTGAATTGCAATGGGAAAGGAAGCCTAAACAACATTTTAAGAAACGGGGAATTTTCATTAAAAACACAGAATTAATATCTGAACTATGTAATATCAAGCCTCCCAATAAAGGCAGTAAATGCTGGACAATTCCCTTACAGATAAAGGAATTTGGCCCTACAGTTGGATACTGAGAATTCCGTGTACGGAGACTGTAAACAACGACAAACTTAAAAAACAACAAAAACAAAAACAAAATAACACTTAATCTCAGAATCAGAACGAGACAGATGAACATTATAGGATACATAATTAAGAAAGGGTTAGGCATTTCGACGTGATGTAATGGTTAACAAGCTTGTCTCGTTAGCTCACTTACCATCTTTATTGGGTGCTCCACACTTTCGGTCTTGTGACACTTGTAAGTTACGGTTAGAAAATCACGTTCGATTCTCACTGGCTTCTCCATAGCAGTGATATTCTAAGCAGGAACGAATGGTCGGCATCTATATAATGAGGGCGAATTTCACTGTGTCACACTTTTTCAATTTTACTCCGAGAGGCCGAAGCCCAACATGTTATACCAATTTGGAATCAGGTCGACTCCGTAAGAAAATTAAAACATTCAGGGCCGGATCCAAATTTTAATTTCTGCGATTTTTTTTGTGACATTTAGCGACGAATATTTTTTTTTGTACGATAACAGTTTTTATAAATTGGATATAAATTTGGGAATAATTGAAATTAATTGCGTGATCCGGTGAAAGTCACCCATGAAATGAAAATAATTCTTTGTACGGAGAGTAAGGACCTTCCACATGAGCTAGCTTCAAACCCGCACTATTCGGCAGCATTTAAAGTATATATATATATGTGTGTATATATATATATATATATATATATATATATATATATATATATATATATATATATATATATATATATATATATAAAAGTGAACATAGAAGTCGACGCTTAGAGGCGAGAGTCTCGTGGCCTGACGGTTGCATCTAGCATGAAACAGACTCTCGCCTCTAAGTGTTGACTTCTATGTTCACTTTTATATTTACACACGATCTATCTCTGATATTGAGCACTTTATTCCATAAATATAGCACACTTTAAGACTATATTTCTTCATATATATATATATATATATATATATATATATATATATATATATATATATATATATATGGAAAGATAATGCGAATGTCAGTGTGTCAATGTCTGACACTATTTTCAACTTTACTTCTAGAGGCCGTAGTTCAACAAGTTATACCAATTTGGAATCAGGCCGACTCCGTTAGAAAATTAAAAACATTCTTACCCGGATCAGGACCTGTAATCCTGAAATTTTGGATTCACAAATTTTCATAACTCCGATTGTTTTCGGCGATTTTTTCGTGATTTTTTGGCGACGAAATTTTTTGTTCGATAACAGTTTTTTTATAACTTGGAAATAAATTTGGGAATAATAGAAATTAATTGCGAAATCCAGCAGAAGTCAGCCATGAAATAAAAATAAATACTTGTACGGAAAGTAAGGAACTACGCACGTGGAATTGTCTTCCAATTAAGTGGCGGCAGAAGAACTGTTGTTGAACTTTTAAAAGGTAAACTTAAATATTAATGTAATTCTCAAAGGTAGCGCTCAATTTTAAGTTTTTCTGTAGTTTATTGTTGCCTATCTCGTCTACTCCTCCATAACTATTGTGATGAAAACCAAATCAGGAACCCTCCGTAGGATCATGCTCAAACGCCGACCGGACAAATAAGGATATATAAGATAGATTCTGGAAAGAAGAAATGTCTAACACGATACAGTAAACAAAACTTCCTAGCAGGTGATCTAACAATAGATTCAATATAATCTTACTTCATGTCAGCCGATTATGCAAGCTCATGAAAGCCGAATGATTTACTCTCCTAGACTGGCATGCACATTGTCATCAGGCAGGACTTTCTTAGATGATTAGTAGAGAGGAGTTCAGTTGTGGAGATGTTAAAATTAACAAGCCATCTCTTGCCCCAGTTAACAACAGACTTGTTAAATATTAATAAAGTGTCGCTGACGACCCTTGATTTTGAACATAGATCGCCAGTGAGCAAACACAACGATTCCATTATTGAATTATGTAGACCACGTGACTATAGAGGAAAGGCATATATGAAAAGTAACATACGTCTAATAGATCGTCATTTCTAGTTTATCCTCTATTAATATTCAAAAAATTCATTTCTAGTCTATCCTCTATTAGTATACGGATCGCTATTCTCTTCTCTACAATATGCTCTATACGGATTAATATTCTGCGGTTATTCTCGAGCGAGTATTATCGTTAGTGCGAGTGTTATTCGAAGGCGTCTGACACCAGCATTGTTCTTCGGCGTACTATAGCTGTATCTGCGATTACAAAGTATCTACTACAACGACCATTACAAAGGTGATACCGAGTGTTCGTTGACATCCCGAAAAGACTGCAGGCCGTTTTGGATATTACCTACCAACTTCACCTTATTGAGCCGACGAGATTTACTCTCGAGACAAGATTAAATGGCTGTGTCATGAGCGTAGATACCAAGTTCAGAGCTGATGTCATCTGGAAGGTCATTAATGAAAATCAAAAACAATGTAGGAACAAAAATAGGGCCTTGGGTGGGGGACCTGCATTCACACGAAAGAGGCTGGAAGGATGACCTTTCGGGATCACTTTTATTTCACGATTTGATAAGAAAGAGTGGATCAGTTCAAAAATTTGTCTGAAGATAGCGTAAATGTTCAGGTAAAAAGACGAAGCTTACAAAGAGCTAAAGGTATAGGAAGTTAAGGAGGGCTATGACCGACAAAGTCCTGAAGACTTTAAACTTTTACTGCTTCAGCCCGTGGCAAATTTTATGCGAAGAATGTGTCCTTTCTCTTTATTAATAAGAGATAACTGACACCAAATGTTTAGCTTCAGGTAAGCAAAATAGTATTGTACGTAGATATTATTTATTTGAACGTGCGAGAACGCTGCGAAAATGCAAATTTATACGTACAGCAGCTGAAAATGTCCATATAAGTATGGTTGAAAAACAGCCCGCTGTTGACAATACGGAAATATTGTTTTCCTCTCTGAAACGCAAGCCCTCGATGATGCAAGATTAATAAAGGAATATCTTTTTTGAACTATGTTGGTCTGTTCGACCTCACGAATTTATTCATCTAAAAGTGATGAGGAAAATAAGATTCGAGAAGTCCCTGAAAGCTTTTTTTTCATATTAAAAGGGAGAATTTCAACGCATTTCAACGCATATAATGACGAAGAATTGATTGATAATTGGCAATTGGTCATTGCGTGTAATGGTGAATATATATATATATATATATATATATATATATATATATATATATATATATATATATATATATATATATATATATATATATATATTACGCGAATCATTCATACGAAAAGCAGATAATGAAGTAAATGATATAAATGGCAAGAATCACTCTCGCAAACAATTTTTTATAATAAAATACATTAACCTCGAATCCGTTAATGAATGGTATGATCCTTGTTTACAAATTCCGGTTTTATCAGGTCTTTACTACTAGCTTTTATCAGGTTTTTACTACTAGCTTTCAATCGTTTCATACGATCATCTTCAGGTAGGGAAATAGGTAAGTTTTTACATCCAGGTAATAACAGGACATCGAAAGATAAATTGTAATCCGAAAGAAGTGTTTTTTTAGAAATGAGATATTGTTAACTGTAAGAATACATTTGGTGTGATTCTTGCCATTTATATCATTAACTTCATTATCTGCTTTTCGTATGAATGATTCGCGTAATATAAATTGAACCTGCACCACATAATTGATATATATATATATATATATATATATATAATTGTATAAAACTAAATTGTTCATTGTTTGAATAATAACGGTTAAAAAACAAGAACTGAAATCATTTATGACATATTTTTCTTGGAAGTATTTACAATAAATTGTTCGGTGATTTTAAAATCTCACACCACAAAATAATTTCTTGTAAATATTTTTAATGGAAATGCATTTTAATCTAAAAAAGAAATCTATCAGGTAACTGTATCTTAAATGTTTCTTTTTTTAATTAATTTTTTATAACACCTTCTCTATATCGGAAAAATATATATTATTGATTAAATTATTAAATGTGCCCTTGTTAGTAATTAAATTAGTACCATTACCTCAGATAACTAATTGACCATTCCGTTATGATCCCAAGGAAAGACGGGAGAAAAATATACATCGGACACACTGTTCGGTTTTAGTTAGAAAAAGAAACCATGAAATAATGTCCATGTGTATTTATGTCATATAAAACATAACTGAATGGAATCGTCCGTTTACGGAATTTACCGGAGTTGAGCAGAGTTAGCATTAGGTCTTATCCGCACGCTAACCTCTTAGTACCTGCGGAACCAGGCTATGCCGTGGGGAGGAGAGTCTCGTCTAGGGAGGCAAGCACACCCGACCCCGTTATTACGGGGTGTACAGGGAATTTTTGCCCGGGCCTACGGGTTCGGTAAAACCCAAGTTATACCAGTCTTATGTCACATCCCGCTCTCTGGGGAGCTCGGGTGAATACCGAGTTAGCATTAGGTCTTAGCCCCGCTTTAAGCACTTAGTGCTCGTGGACCTCTTTGCCTTCGCGCAGAGAGGATCCCAGACCAAGCTATGACGAAGAGCAGAGTCTCGTCTGGGGAGGCAGGCTAACCCGACCCCGTTATTACCTGGTCTACGGGGAATTTTTGCTCGGTTAAACCGTCTTTGTGCTACATTCCACTCTTTGGGGAACTCGGGTAAATAACTAGTTAGCATTAGGTCAAATGCTAAGTGTACCTTCGTGTAGTAAACCTTCTATTTCATTACTTACCTACGAGTTTATCTTCCTTATTTATTTCTCTATTAAAAAAAAACAAAAAAAAAAACGAGAGACACCAATTTATATATTTCCTGTCTCATCTTGCTGAAAGGCTAAAGGCAAGAAATCATATTACAGTGGAATACCTGATAACCAGATTAAGAAGGCCTTCCAGATATGAGGAATTCGTTGCAGAGTACGGATATAACGGGTTATATTTAGATTAAAATAAAAGAACCGAAATCAGGTTTAACGTTTATTTTCAATTGTTTTATAGTAAACGAAATAAGCTAATGGTGAGTGAAATATAACGGAATTGATTTTAAGGAAAAAGAAATAAATTATGTAATGTTAATGAAATTCATTAAATTAAGTATGCCACGTAAGCAAAACAAGTAATGTAACGAGGATTTTTTAATCGCTGTTGCATGATGATTCTTTCTTTTCTAATGTCATTCGCAACATTTTCCGCATTTCGGCTAGCTTTTGTTCTTGAATTTTTTTGAATGAAAGAAACTTTTTAACTCTGCGTGCCTTATTGCAATTTTCATAGCTGAATGATAGCTTTCTTTCCATAAAACTGAAAACCTTTTTAATAGCTTTTTTAATTTCAGTCCAGGTTTCATCACAATCATGATTTTTTTGTATTTCCTTGTTCACTGTAACAGTGTGAACGCTGGAGAATAGTTTCTTTGGAAGATTTTATATCATACAATGTTGACATTCCTATGTTGAACTCAGCCATTAGTTACAATGGACTTTCACCAGCGTCTAGTCTGTTTAAAATTTCCACTCCTTGCGATAACTCCAAAGTGGTTTTTATCCTCTTATTCCCATCATCTTTTGCACAAATACAAGTTATTAGGGTGAAATAATCATAATCAATTATCTGAAGTAATTTTTCTGACAAACAGAAATTTCAAATCAGTTACATATCACCCAAATAGTTCAAATATACATATCAAAATCATGCCCGGATATGCGGGATTCCTGATATGCGAGATTCCGGATATGCGGGATTCCGGATATGCGAGATTCCGGATATGCGGGATTCCGGATATGCGAGATTCCGGATATGAGGGATTCTATTGTATTTATGACATATATCGTTCTTGGATATATTTACAATAAGTTCTTTGGTGATTTACAAATCTCACAACCAAATAATTTATCGTAAATATTTCTAAAAAGAAAATATAATTTCATTTAAAATAGAAATTTATCAGGTTACTATATCGTAAATGATTTTTTTCTTTTTATTTTGAATGACATCAATTCTATGGCGGAAACATTGATAATGTGTATTAAATTATTAATTTTTAATTATTTACATTGATAACGTATGTGATTTTTGCAGATAAGAACCTAAATTATTTTCTCCTTACAACTAAAGCATAGACCTCAAGCGACAGAGACGTTGTTCTATCAACGAATGATAAAAAACTGAGGTAAAAAAAAAACGCAAATTATTTATAGCTCAACCAAATATTATCGCCTAGGACCCGAAATTATTTTTGATTACACCCGCATCACACCAGTTTTTGTCCGATCACCGAAGTTAAGCAACGTCGAACCTGGTCAGTATAGAGATGGATAAAAAGCAAAAGTTCAAACCACTCTGCCAGTGCCAATAATAATAATAATAATAATAATAATAATAATGATAATGATAATAATAATAATAATTAAGTGCCTCCTTATTGATATGGCAGTCCCTGCAGACTGCAATGTATCTTTGAAGATATTCAATATACAAGGACCTTGAAATAGAAATCTCAAAAATGTGGCACATGGGAACATCAACAATCCCTGTTGTAGTTGGAGCCCTAGGCTTGGTTGGAAAAAATTCCAGTAGACTAATTGAAGGGATTCCTGGAAATCCATGCCTCAAAGAGATACAAAAAAATGTTCTTACAATTACAGCCCACACTTTACGAAGGGCTTTATCTATGTAATAATTTTTTTGTTTTTTTTTTGCAGTGGAAAGTGTCATGATACCATTTCTAACCTTAGGTTCCTGGGCGGGACCCGGAAAGAAATGTGGAAACCGCAGATATCAAAGGAAATAAATAATAATAATAATAATAATAATAATAATAATTATTATTATTATAATAATGATAATAATAATAATAATGATAATAATAATAATAATAATTATTATAATAATGATAATAATAATAATAATGATAATAATAATAATAATAATTATAATAATGATAATAATAATGATAATAATAATAATACTACTACTACTATTACTACTAATAATAATAATGGGAGGCACATTCTGAGACTGTGATTAAACTAATCAATCAAAATGCGTCAAAATAATGTATACTCATATGTAGTTTAGTATGGATGCAAAGTTGCAAAAGATTGGTACGTGTATGTGCCTTGCAGAATAAATGAAACATTCTAGAAGATTTTGGAAGCTGATTTTCAGACAGACAGAATGACACACCTATCGCTTTCCAGAAATTATTGATAAAGTTACCAACAAGTGCCACTCGAAATGATACAAATATAGCAAAGAAGGTGATTGAGAATATTACAACCTACTATATTTTGGAGGTCGAATTTGCAAGATTGGAATAATGGAATGGAATGCCAAGGTGATTCCAGTGGTGATTGGAGCATCGGGATCAATCCCATTAGAACTGTGTGACTTCCCTGACCAGCTGTAGATACAATACCAACTTGGAGTCATATAAAAAAAAATGTCAGTTTTGGGCACTGCGCATATTTTAAAGAAAGTGTTTGAGACACTTGTGACTCGACTGATAATGTACTCACCGTTTTCAAACGCCTACAACGTGTGGCAAAGCAGAAACCACCGCAGGTATAACGAAAGGCTTGACTTTTGATCTTATCGGATTGGTCGAGTTAATACGTACATTGGGAAATATTTTCATAAGATGTCATGACAATCCACAAAGCATACAGAAAACGAATATTTAAATAATTATGAATGTTTACGTCGTGAAGGCACATGTAACTTTATTTTAAAATCATGTATTTTCCTACTCAGTTTCAACTGAATTTTACATCAGTGTCAGTCAGTTACGTGACATGCGTGATACACGCTTAGGCGGTCATGTATCTTTCGATACATGACTGACGAGGCAGATTTTTCCCCGCAGTAGGTTGACATTTCTTTCTGCGGTAGACCAGTCTCCATCCAAGGCTATAGAACCCGATCTGTCCGGCTATTTACCCATAGTTGTGGTGAGAAAAAGAGGATTCATACCTTTCCCAAGGGTATTAGCACGTAAGTAAATGTAACAGATTCGACTGGAAAATCAGACAATCAGTTATGTGCCATGCGTGATACACACGTAGGCGATCATGTATCTTTCGATACATGACTGACTAGGCAGATTATTGCCTGCAGTAGGTTGACATTTCTTTCTGCGATAGACCACTTGCCATCCAAGACTATAGAACCCGGTCTGTCCTGATATTTATCCATAGCTGGGGGGAGAAGGAGAAGATTCATACCTTTCCTAAGAATATTAGCACGAAAGTGAATGTAAAAGATTCGATTGCAAAATCAAACAGTCTCTTATGTGCCATGCGCGATACACGTGTAGGCGATCATGTATCTTTCGATACAGATTTTTTTTGACGAGACAGATTTTTCTTTCTGCAGTTGACCAGTTGCATTCCAAGGCTATAGAACCCAGTGTGCCCTACTATTTACCCATAGCTGAAGGAGAAGAAGAGCATTCATACCTTTCCCAAGGGTATTAGCACGTAAGTGAATGTAATGGATTCGACTGGTATTCGAACTCGGCTCTCCGATTCCTCAATCCGAGCCGCTATCCATTACTCCTCCGGGAAAATCTAGAAGAGGATTCATACCTTTCCCAAGGGTATTAGCACGTAAGTGAATGTAATGGATTCGACTGAAATTCGAACTCGGCTCTCCGATTCCTTAATCCGAGCCGCTACCCATTACTCCTCCGGGAAAATCTAGAAGAGGATTCATACCTTTCCAAAGGGTATTAGCACGTAAGTGAATGTAATGGATTCGACTGGAATTCGAACTCGGCTCTCCGATTCCTCAATCCGAGCCGCTATCCATTACTCCTCCGGGAAAAGCTAGAAGAGGATTCATACCTTTCCCAAGGGTACGTAAGTGAATGTAATGGATTCGACTGTAATTCGAACTCGGCACTCCGATTCCTCAATACGAGACGCTATCCATTACTCCACAAGTGAACATCACTATACTTTGTACAGAACAGAAAAATCATCAAATTTTAGTATTCTTTTCATATCTAGAATATTTCTAGTACCAACTGATCTTCACACATACTCTCTTGAATTACAATGTAGTTTAATTTTACATTCATCGCGAAATATCCACAAAGCCTATCTTCCATCATCAGAGAGATATTTTTTTCCCAAGTCGATTTTTTTCCCTTTTTCAATTACAAAAGGAAGCTGGCAAAAATCGATGGAACAGTAAACGGAGGAGAAATAAATTAATGCGCTCAGGTTTCGCCGAATATTGCTGAAGGTGTCAGCTTCGAATATGTCGGGCTATCTCGCTATATATTGCGTGCAACGAACAAGTTTCGCTTTTGTTGAAAATTCTGTAGTGTTACAAAACTGACCGACCCCGAGTCCTCACCTTAACATCTTTCGAACTGAAGCGGACCAAGTTGAAAACCCGCGTTTATATCAAGCAGGGAGTTAGGATTAGTTAAAAAGGAATGGCAGGACAATCTTACTGAAAAAAAACTTACAATTTGTATTCCTCGATAACACAGCGAGCTGATTTTGTTGGATATGCCATTGGAGGCCATAATCAGTATTGATGAAGAATTTGTAACGGCCCTAAATATAATCCTCTTATAATACTGCTTGTGCCCTTGTTAGTTATTAAATAAGCAAGCTAGTGCCATTTACTCAGATAAACAATGTTTGGATTTGGTTTCTGTTGTTGCGTTTTACGGCATATCAACCTCAAATCCTTAAAATCTACAAATCAACCATTCGCCCTTGCATGAAGTATTGCTGCCATATATGGCCCGGTCCCCCTTCTGTTTGTCTCAAGGATATGCAATGTAATTGGCCCTGATCTGGCATCTCGTCTGCAGTCGCTCTCCCACAGACGTGCCGTCGCCTCCCTCTGTCTTTTTTTTACAAATACTTTCACGGTAACTGCTCCGATGAGCCGTATCTTCTACTCCAGTAGCTTCATGTCTCGCACTTCTCGCCTGTGGAAATCCCTTCCCTTTTCCTGTTTCCCTGATAGCTATAATGTCCAACTATTCAAATGTAATGTCAATCGACGTCTCCAGATGCCCTAATCTATCCCCTATCCTTCTCTTCATCCTTTCCTCTATCACCCCTATTTGGTCTCATTCCAATTCTCTGTAACCCCTTGCGTGCTAGAGGCTTCCCGCCTTGCTTGGGGTGAAACGCTTAAAAAAAATTGTTTTGTCAAAAATCTGTTTCTGGTAATATTTTTTCATAAAAAATGTATAGCTGGTAATATTATTTTAGAACATGTATTGCTGGTAATATATATATATATATATATATATATATATTCAAAAAACTTATTGCTGGTAAGAGTTTTTATCCAAAAATATATTGCTTGTAATATTTTTTTAACTATTTACCCATAGCTGGGGCCCTAACGGGTGCTACCATCCCGGGTCAGGGTGGACCTGGGAACACCAGCAATTAAGAGGTGGTTCCACGCTCGTCAAAACCTCCTGATGAGAGGCCTGTTAGACGTAGTCTATCATTTTACCCAGGACGTGGATGTAGTTTATCGTCATACCAATGACGTGGATGTAGTTTATCGTCATACCCAGGAAGCCAATCCGTTTTGATGACGGGCAAAGACAGGATGTAAAGATATATCACGCGCGAAAAGATATGGATACGCTGTTTAGACTTAGTTAAAAAAAAAGGTAGCATCAAACCATATAATAATTGTCAATGTGTATTTATTTATATATTTCTGTCCCATCTTGATGAAAGAATTTACAATTTCTATTTTTCGATGAGACGTCGTTTTGTACCTGCTGGAAATGCTATTGGGTGTTATACTAAGTGCCGATTATAATTTTTTTAGTGGCGATTTTCTAAGCGTCGCTTAGATGTGACACAAGGCAGAACGTGTGGGTCTCCCAGTGAGGATTGAATTCATCAATTAGTCGTAATTGATATAGCGAGGCAAGCTTGCTAGCGATTACACCATGTCGATGTGCTAGAAATTATTTTCCAAGCGAAGCTTCGAAATAGCACAATGCCGAAATTATACGGCACGCGGTGAGGATCGAACTCAGTAATCAGTCGTAAATGATCTAGCGAGACAAGCTTGCGCACCATTGCACTACATCGAAGTGCCCAAATGATTTGAAAACAACAGCTTATAAATAACACAAGGCTGAAATATAGGGTACCCCGTGAGGATCGAACTCTCTACTCAGTCTTAATTGTTACAATTCTTATTATAATCAAACAAGAAATTATAATGCGGACATAAAGTGGGGGATCAATTCTATATTACAATCAATATGTAAACTGATCCCTCACTTTGTACCCATTGTAAATTCTATACATTTATATTCCAGAGAATGTAAATAAATCTAAAAGACAGAACTAAATGAGGTGCCTGAGTAGCTGACCAACAATCTGCCTAAGAATATACTCAGATCATTTCTAAACGTGAATGTCGATGGTACGACGATATACGGGCGCACCTCTAAAACTCTTGGCGATCAGAGATTGGCAGCTGACCTCTCTTCCAATCTAACACGTAGTTTATATTTTAATAAAGTTTTCTTTCTTCATTCTTAATGTAAGACAATATTTCTATTATTAACAGAAAAGCATGATATATTATTTAACACCTTAAAATGTATTTCCGGTTAAACCTAGTTAGCACCTTTCCACGAAAATACGAAAATAAGTTTTGAAAAGGAAATTATGAGAAACACGCAATAGCTAAACATCTGGTTCATTCATATTCTTTAATATCGTCAAAAATTATATATTCTAGTGAAATATATGAACGACATTGATATTTAAATGGATAATATGGTACAACATTTCAAAAACAAATTACATAGGGATTGCTGTATTAAGGGGTCGTATTTTAGTGACGGATACAATTTATTTCTCTTTCTGATTTCCATAAATATATATATTCCGATCATTTGCAAACATGCTATGCAGGTGATACGACGATATATACGGGCGCTACCCCGAGGATTAGGGATTGGCAGCTGATATCTCTTCCGACCTAATATAAACTTCCCAGCGGAGTGAAGAACTGGCTGCTCACATTCAATGCCTCTAAAACCCAAGTGGTTATATGCCATCAACGCCGATCAGACACCAAAACACCGCCAGTCACGATGAATATATGTCCCGTCAAGAAGGCTTCGCGCTTTGAGATCATACTGGGAATCAAACACACACCTCAACTGGAACTCTAATGTACGACCCATCGCTAAAGATGCCGCTAAAATGATCGGCTCTCTGGACAAATCCAGTACGTTCCTGATTCCTCATGTTATCCTAAACTTTTTAAAGAGCCAGATCAAGCCAGAAATGGGTTACTGTTGCCATATTTGCGTAGAAGCTGTCCAGATTTGAACTTCCCAAGCTTAATAGAGTTCAAAAGCGTCACTGAGCCCTTGTTGGAGAATAATTATTTTCCACCGTCCAATCTCTCTCTCTCAGGCGGAATGTGGTGAGTCACTCACTGCTCTATCGTTACAACACTGGAAAGTACTCAGACTAACTGCGTCATCTGTTTCCAACAGGTCAGATCGTCACGGCTAGGACCCGCCAAGCCACTTAAATAGTAGCAAACCACCCACATCCTACAGTATTCCACCAGTGAGCAGCAATATATGTGTCTTGAAGAAGGCTCCGTGCCTTGAGATCATACTGGGACTCAAACACACACACGGCCTCAAGTGGTACTCTAATGTACGATCCATCGCTGAAGATGCTGGTAAAATGATCGGCTCTCTGGACAAATCCAGTACGTTCCTGATTCCTCATGTTATCCTAAACTTTTTAAAGAGCCAGATCAAGCCAGAAATGGGTTACTGTTGCCATATTTGCGTAGAAGCTGTGTCCAGATTACATACTACGTTGGATTCTATATTCATAGACTATGGTGAACATGGTCAACATACGACAGACCATACGCGTAATAATCTGCCTTAAAAATGGAGAAACTGTTAATTGTTTTTAGAAAAAATAGGTGTCAGTAATTAAAATGTAATTCTTTGGTATAATAATACCATCAATGACTATCTGATTAACACACACTGCTGCGATTGATTGGTTTATTTTTTATTTATTCGAAAATACAAGAAATAATTAAAATAAAAAATATATATATTTCGTCTCCAGAGAAAAAAAAATTCTTATGAACTTTTCCTGTTTCAAAAGCAAAATATATTTACACCTATGATCTTCCTTAGTGAAAAACTCCAATGGTTTAAAATGATGAAAATGTTATCTTCAACGAAAAATTACAAAATTCAAGAAAATTTTTATGCAATCAGTGTTTATGTATGAGAAGGTGTAAATGAACAAGAGAGAACGGAAGATGATTTTTAATAAGGGAAATGGCAGATCATGAAAGAATATACATTAGCAAGGGGACCAGTTTCCTATGTAATTTGCTTGAAAAGAGATCCTCCTTAGAAGCTACAAAATATGCTCATTGTAGGAGCTTTCACAAAATGTCAAAATTGTTTTTAAAAAAATTTGCAACGCTGAGTGTTTGAACGGTAGCGACATATGAAAAAAGAATTCCAAATTAAGAATTTTAATATTCTTTTTCATTTTATCACATTTTAAGAACATTGTATAAGACTGTCTCTTTTTGATCTCAAGGTACAGAACGCGCTTTCCTTCCTTTGGTGGCGTTAAGACACGGGGGTCACATCAGGGCTGCTTTATGATCGCACTTCATACAGCGAATAAAGCGGCAGTTAAATTCCAGTTTGTTTACAGCAGCCAACATGTGACGTTGCTTACTTTTAGCCTGTGCCGAAGGGCCAATGCTCAGGCTAAATCTTCCCCGCCCCCAGAAACTTACAGGCGCATGGTGCCGTTTCCCTTTGGGAATAGATATATATATATATATATATATATATATATATATATATATATATATATATATATATATATATATATATACAGATGGCAGTCATCGATTTAGGAAAAGCCAAGACTCGCTGATTCCAGTTCGTGGAATATGGCCGCGCTTGGGGTATAGATATATCCGGCCAGTTAGAATGTTGAGTCCTAAACATGGCTTCTCCAGTAACAGAAGTATCTCCATATTATATGAAAGATACTTCCTTTTTGTTTCTCCTTAGACTCTGATTTACTGTGTGAAGTGATATATTTTTCCATGCATGGGGAACTTGTGCACATGTATATATATTTTTGTGTATGTCTTAGTGATATAAATGTCTCTCTGAGGTCAATGCATGGTTGTAATTCCTTACAAACATCCCGATCTTTCAGTGAAATATGGTGTCATTATATCATGAATATAATAATGTCAATAAGGAGTGAAATACAAATGAGAGAATAAATCGATTTTCCATAGCTCTCCCGTTATATCAGTAATTATATTATTACTTTTTTATTGTACGGTTAATCCTGTAAAAGGCCCGGTTGAGGCAGATTGTTACAGATTAAGAGACAGTTTAAGCGGATAGGTGGTGAAGATAATAGTTAAACCTAAGCTTGAAAGGATTAAGATTATAGTGGTCGGGGAAACAACATGCTGAGAGTCGGTTCCGGAAGGCAGCGGTTTGCAGGAAGATGCTGTTTGAGTAGAACTTACTTCTCACCGATGGGTAGTTTATATGGATAGGAGAGAAAGATAAGGGTTAACTCTAGACTTGAACAAGTTAAGATTGTAGTGATCGGGGAAACATCCATTTGGGAGTCTGTTCCATAGGGCAGTGGTTTGCGGAAAGAAGCTGTTTGAGTGGAACTTACTTCTCACCGATGGGTAGGTTATATGGATAGGAGAGGAAGATAAAGGTTAACTGTAGACTTGAACAGGTTAAGTGTGTAGTCATTGGGCAAACATCCTCTTGGGAATCTTTTCCATAAGGCAGTGGTTTGCAGGAAGAAATTGTTGAGTGGAACTTACTTCCCATCGATAGAATACAGTGGAAATGATGATGATTCCTTATTAAGTGCGACTTTTTATTTGTGATATGGAATGCTCCGTCTATAGTAAGACGAATAAACATTGCCCAAAATGGTATTTTTAGTCAAAGTGACTGTCAATCGTCTCGACAAACTTTACAAAAAATAACAAACACACACACACAAAAAAAAAAAACGCAAAAATAAAAAGAATCTTTGACAAAAGATTGAACCCGAACATAGATCAAATACTATTCTTATGCAATTCCAAATTGAATCTGAAATCCCGATATATTTCAAATTAGAATCCTTTCATACTATTGCGCTAACAGACACCACGCTATCATGTACCCTTTTTGCTGTCTTACGCTGACAGACACATATAATCGACAGCAGAAATCGGATCATTGCAATGTAAACCTCCACCGATGATACTAACTGAAAGCATAACTAACGTACAGAGGCACACGGTCCTGTAAGGCTGACAAGACGGATGATAGTATGACATTAATATAAGGTGTCAAGAGGTGATTGGTTGTTTATTTACTGAAACCGAAAGGGAATCTGTCTTTTCGTCTTAGCAGCGATTTTTCCGGTGGGTGGGGTGGGGGTAGAAATTACTGGTTTGATAGAAACTGTAAAAGTGCCACTCACTTTACTGTCAGAAGCTAGACAGACGGCGTGGTAGAGAATTAAAAGCGTCTGAAGTCTTCGATAAAGAACGGGGGAAGGAGAGATGATGTTTGACATGACAACAAATTCAAGAAGCAAAAACAGATAAGAAATGAGAGTGTGGGAGAGAGGGGGATTGTGTCTCGAGTGAGAGAAAAAGCGAAAGATGTAAGACGAGAGATACAGAGAGAGAAAGAGAGAGAGAGAAATTGAGATAGATCGAAAGACAGACATGCATATGAACAGACTTAGATAGATAGATAAATTGATAGATAGATAGATATTCATATGAACAAATTCAGATCGACAGCGAAAAGTATCAGATAGATAGATATATAGATAGATAGATAAAGAAAAGACTGAGAGACAGACAGAGATGTATATGAACAAATAAATAATTGACAGAATGAGATAGATAGATAATTAAATAAATATTCACATCAACACAATCAGATAGATAACGAACAGTTTCAGATAGATAGATAGATAGATAGATAGAGAGATAGATAGATATTCGCATCAACACAATCAGATAGATAACGACCAGTTTCAGATAGATAGATAGATAGATAGATAGATATTCGCATCAACACAATCAGATAGATAACGAACAGTTTCAGATAGATAGATAGATAGATATGAACAGACTGAGATAGATTGATAGATAGATAGATAGATATTCACATCAACACAATCAGATAGATAACGAACAGTTTCAGATAGATAGATAGATAGATAGATAGATAATGATTAGACTGAGATAGATAGATAGATATGCACATGAACAGAAGATATACGGTTTGTGTGGCTGAGAATTAAAAGCGGCTGTACTCTTTGATAAAGAAAAAGTGAGAGGAGAGAATACATTTCATATGACCGCGAATTTAGAAAGAGAACAACAGATAAGAAATGAGAATCATAGAAAGAGAAAGAGAGAGAGAGAGAGAGAGAGAGAGAGAGAGAGAGAGAGAGAGAGGGAAAAGAAAGAGAAGATGTAGGAAGTGAGAGTGAGATTATATCGAAGGTAGATAGGATGCTCATGAACAGACTGAGATAGATAGATAGATAGATAGATAGATATATATATATATTTATTGTTTCTATCGATGTATGCAGACAAATTAACACGTATTCTATGAGATTTTTCCTTCTCCTGGAGAGATGTCTTAAGAAAGACGAGTTGACTGACACTCCTGCATATCTATGCTTATAAGTAACTGGAATTCCCAGGATGTCGCCAATCTCGGTGTTGACAAGGCTCAACGTTGCTTAACTTCCGTGATCGGATGAGAGCCGGTTTTCGACGTGACGTGACTGTTGATATATATGATATATATATATTGAACAGTGAAAAATATTAAAAAATTAAAATCTTCAGACTCACTGGGTTGTATATTAATATTCTTTCGTTTTTATTATTGTTTCAGTTAGATTCTTCGACTAGTTTCGCCCAACATGGCCATCATCAGGAGAAAAAAACATTCTATTTGCTGGTAGCAGTGAACTACAGAAATGAATGTCTTGATGGAGAATATGAACTTTTTCTGTAGTTTTAATTTGTTTTTTTATTTTTTAAACATGAATTTTGGTCAGTCCCTGTGTTGGTCAAACAGTCTCTTTTAAGTTGTTATTTGAGATAAGAGCTGGATGGATTCATGCTGCTCTGAATTCCCTTGGTCATTTCGACAGATTTATTAGTTCCTGGAAAGGGGATGTGTCAGTTAAGTGTGTGTGTGTGTGTTATTTTTTATCTCAGGGAGTGTGTATGATGGGTGTAAGCGTGTATATTACTAACTATGGGTGTCTGTTATCATTTGGCTCATTAGGGAGTGAGTGAGTATGATGTGTGTAAGTGTGTATATTCGTGTGGGTGTGTGTATAAGTGTGAGCCCTCAACACGTCCGTAAGCATGTCTGTCTTGTTTGGGTGAGAAATGTGGGTTGGTCCTGATTTCTGGGGTTATATATTAATTCTATCTATATTGTTAAATTTGTGATTAAGCCCGTCTGGATAGTGCGTTTTTAAACGTTGTATCTACTTATTTTCATGGGGCTCTAAAATCTTTCTAAATTTATCTGTTCTGAACTTTTCTATTCTTTATATATATATATATATATATATATATATATATATATATATATATATATATATATATATATATATATTACTATGCTCTGCATTTTCTATTTCCCCGTTGTCCTTCTTCAGCTTTTTTTCTTCTTTCTCCTGTGTCCATGATAATTGACAATACATTCGAACCGTTTAATTTTACACAAACTTCTAATAAATATTGGTAACAACTTCCTCGTGCCTCCAATTCTCACAATCATTCTGATCCTTACGCTTGAATTCTGATACAATTTCTCTAACAGTTTCATCTCTTTCGTCACGCTTTATGCAAAAGTCCGAAAACTAACCTTACTAACATATACGTTTACCCAGTTTGCTCATAATGTCTGATGTTGTGTTGCCGGTAATAATTCCTCTGTTTCTATTTTTAAATAACCTTTCTTGGTCCATGTTGCCGTCTTATTCTTTCGTATGAGTTTCATCATTTTCATAGTGAATTCAGTTTTATTTTTGTCAGTTTTTCCATCAATTAATCTTTCTAATTTTACCTTCCCCCCATAAATCCTTGGTTTTACTTCCATTATTATTATTATTATTATTATTATTATTATTATTATTGTTATTATTTTCTTTGATTTCTGTTGTATACGCATTTCTTTCCGTGTTACAACCAGAGACCTTTTGTTAAGAATGGCCTCATGACATTTTCCACTGATCATTTTCGTAAAAAAGAACAATCTAAGATCACACACACTTTACATAGATAAAGTACCTTGTAACTGGGTCAGGGTGAGATTCATACTAATTTCTTGTACTCCACTTTCGATAAAAGTTTCATATTTTCTATTGAAGAAATGTTTCTGTGTCACCCCCATTTGAGGAATACAAATACGTTGCAAACAATATAATTTACGTAACAGATTAATCATCGGAGAAACACCTCTCCGTCTTCCATCAGCAAGGTTAATGCTTTTGAGTTCTATCAAGAGATGGAAAATGAAATAAAGGGTGGGCATCACCTGCCCATATATGGAAGCAGTAATCCATTTTTGCCCTGTAGTAGCCTTTGAAAGGTAGGGGATTTTACAAGCACGCGGAGATGCTTTTAGACGCTAATGGAAAGTGAAGACTCGGCAGCTCCATTTTCGTCCTGATCAGATTATTGTAAAGAAAGATGATACCAGGAGGAGGAAGTGGTGTCAGGTGCTTACTAGTTCGGATTTATATGACTGATAGAATCAATAAAATTTGATGAAATGAATTTACCCTGGAGTTGTCAGAGTTGAACAGGAAGGAACTCTTCTGCGTTGGGGGTTAAAAAAAAGTAGGCTTTGAATGAAAAAGAAAAGAAACGTTTGTAATGTTTGATCGAATAACAACTAATTGACGAACATAATAAAATTTGAAAACAAGAGTTACATTCACCAGGTAATGACAAGTATATACATAAGACACACCAGAACGTGCACACGCACAGGCACACACACACACACAGATATATATATATATATATATATATATATATATATATATATATATAATTAATTCATTGATCCTGAAAGAAACCTCAACAGAATGCAGAAAACACTGGGCGGCCGTTTCATACTACATTTGGGACTAATCAGCAGTGCGCATCCACAACCGACACTGTAGTATGATTAGTATGAACTTCATCCTGACAGTTATGTTATCAAGCAAACGTCGTACCAACTGTTCCAACGGGCCTCGGTGACGAAGAGGTAGCAAATCAGACTCAATATAACGCCGCTCGCTCACATAACCCGTGGTGGAACTCAACTGACATTCTCTCTAACCATAGGACTGTGCCCCCGGGAGCCACGACTACTATCACCAAGACACAATGAATTACTTAATTATAATTATCAAATCCTCATTACAATTTGTGCATGCGCACTGCTGATGAGTCCGAAATATACGACGAAACGGCTGTCCAGTGCTTTCTGCATTCTGTTGAGGTTTCTTTCAGACGCAATGAATTACTTAATGATAATTATCAAATCCTTCTTACAATTTCTATCATATATATATATATATATATATATATATATATATATATATATATATATATGAAGAAATATAGTTTTAAGGTGTGCTATATTTATGGGATAAAGTGCTCAATATCAGAGATAGAACGTATGTAAATATAAAAGTGAACATTGAAGTCAACACAGGTGGATAGATGTAGCGGGTACTTATATATACACACACACACATATATATATATATAAGAAATTATTAGGAGGATTTGAGATAATCATAATTAAGTAATTCATTAGAAGAAACCTCAACAGAATGCAGAAAGCACTGGATGGCCGTTTCGTCCTATATTTGTGACTCATCAGCAGTGCGCATCCACTCCCATGAATTGAAACCCGGACAGTTACGTTATTAATCAAACGTCATACCAACTGTACGACGGGTTCCGGTGACGAAGAGGTAATGAATTAAACTTGACATAGCGCCTCTCATTCACATATTCCGTGATGGAACTCATCCAAGTTTCTTTAACCAGGGATTGTGCCGTCCAGTGCTTTCTGCATTCTGTTGAGGTCTCTTCTAAAAACTCGATGAATTAATTATGATTATTTCAAATCCTCCTAACAATTTCTTGTATATCCTTGCTTGAAGCGGCTTCTAATGCTCTGGATGGACAGGCTTGGTGATAGTAGTCGTGGCTCTCGGGAGCACAATCCTTGGTTAAAGGAACTTGGTTGAGTTCCACCACGGAGTATGTGAATGACAAGGTATAATACCGAGTTTAATTCGTTAACACTTCGTCACCGGGGCCCGTGGTACAGTTTGTATAACGTTTGCTTAATAACATAACTGTCCGGGTTTCAATTCCTGGTAGTGCATGCACCCTGCTGGTGAGTCCCAAATATAGGACGAAACGGCCGTCCAGTGCTTTCTATATTCTGTTGAGGTTTCTTCTAAAACTCGATGAATTACTTAATTATGATATATAAAAGTGAACATTGAAGTCAGCACTTAGAGGCGACAGGCTGTTTCATGCTAGAAGCAATCGTCAGGGTGGCCTGCGTTGACATCAATGTTTACTTTATTTATTTTTATATTTATTTTATTTATTTATTTATTTATATATATATATATATATATATATATATATATATATATATATATATATATATATATATATATATATATATATATATATATATATATATATATATATATATATATATATATATATATATAATTTGTTGGAATGCAATAAATATTTTGGTGATGAAAGCTTTTTAGATGAAAACAGTGTGGATCAGCTTAAAATTCAAAAATTCTTTATTAATTATATTACTAAAACACTTGTCTATATATATATATATATATATATATATGTGTGTGTGTGTGTGTGTGTGTATGCATACAAGCAAAGACGTGGATAAATCAAATAAGTAGATATTAGCAAACGCATGAAACTGGAAAGGCCTTTGGAGTCTATCGAAACTCGAAAGTGAAGACTGCCCCACCGGTTTATATATAGCAGCAGTGTCCCATTTTTGTCTTGATCTGTCTCTTGTAGACAGATAGACAGCGGATAGCAGAAGGAACCAGGTACTTACAGTGGTTAGAACGTTCGCCTTCTGACCATGAGACCGGGGTTCGAATCGACCAGGGTCGATTTGTCATGTGCTTATGCGTGAAATTGGCTAGTCGATAGCTATGCTAGCACGAGGATACAAATCATCGCGGCCGAGCGTGTTGGCCTTGTTCAAATTGTTGATCACGTTATATAACGGTCTCTTTCCCAGAAACTATAATTAAGGTCTGCTCACCCAAATTGCAGTATAAATCTACCAAGAGAATATTTTTCTGTTACCAACGTAGCAGCTTGAGACTCATACCGTGATTTCATTTGTAACGGCCCTAGGAATTAAGTTTTTAGTTGTCAGTTAAAAAAAAATGCGCGTCTCCGGTCTCCTCATGGATGAAAGCAAGGAAATAGCAAGTTAAACCAATTTTATCTCTTTGGTTCTCACCTGCATGCTCGGCCGTTATAGCCCACAGGAATTCACGTCTTTCCGTCTGTACCAGAGCGACATGTCTGATTGCAACAGACGTCTTTTGTCTCTGCTTGCAACGAGTGAAAGCTGTCCTCAATGAAGCAAAGTTAATGTTTGCTGATAGACTGAAAGAATGTATAGCGTCTCACAAATTCGTTTCTAGAGATTATTGGCGGCTCTGCAAGAGTTTGCTGAGCAACAGAAAATCCCGAGTCCCTCCTCTATTCAATCAGTTCAATGGCTTAACATCTACAGCAGATAAGGTTGAATGCACTGCCGGAAAATTCTCAAAGAACCAACACGAGACTCATCTGGAGTAGCCACATCTAACTGCCCCCGCCCCTAGAAATCGGGCTCTAGTGAGTGATATGCGCATAACCCAGTCGCTTGGGTCGGACAACATTTTTAAATCTGACTCCCATAAAGCAAGTGGAGGTGAAGGGATCCCAGCAAAGAAATGTGCTTCCGAGCTGGCACCAGTTCTCTTCAAACTCTACAACTATTGCCCCGCTACTTCCTACTTAGCAGCTTGTTGCAAGTTCTCACCTGTAGTTCCTCTTTTTAAGAACTCTGGGGAACCTTCTGATCCCTCTAACTATCGCCTGATTAGTAGTTTCCTACCTCTTTCCGGCAAAGTATTCGATACTTTAATCAATACTGAAGTGGTTCTGCAAGAGTGTGCTGAATAACATAGATCCTTGCCCCCTCATCTATTCAATCAATTCGAAGTCCTGGTATCCATAGCAGATAAGGTTGAATGCTTTGCTCGGAAAATGTCTTGCAGCTCAACACTCTACTCACGCGGAGTATCCACACCTGATTTTCCCCCTAGAACTCAGGTTCTAGAGAGTGATATGCGCATAACCCAGTTGCTGTTCTAAATTCGACTCCCATAAGACGAATGGAGGTGACAGGATCCCAGCCGTCTTCCTAAAGAAATGTACTCCCGAGCTGGCTCCAATTCTCTTCAAACTCTACCACTATTGCCTCGATGTTTCCTACTTTCCAGCTTGTTGCAATTCCTCCCCTGTAGTCCCTGTTCTTAAGAACTCTAGAGAACATTCTGATCCCTCTAACTACCGCCCTATCATTCTCCTACCGCATTTAAAAGTCTTCGAGACTTTAATCAGTACTGAAATGGTTAAGCATCTTACCATTCACGACCTACTCTCTGCTTTCCTTATAACCTTATATATGTTTTTTAAAAATCTTTTCACATTAAGCATGTCAATAAAGCTACTAAAATGCAAGTGTCTACTGAGTGTGGGAGAGAATATGGGTAAAATCTACTATTAAGGTGAGAGGGCAATAAAAGAACAAGAATTCAGATGACAGAAAATGACGATTGATATTGCATTTATTTTTGAAGATCAAAGTTCATTGCGAAGGAAGAAAACAGAACATAATTTGATGTTTTGAATGTGGCCCTGTTTTGATTTAAGAAAGTACTAGGGTGAGTCAGGTTCTTACTGGAGCGGTACAGGAAACCAACAGTTTTACCGCCATCTTTAGTGATGGGGTCTTATGTACGAGTTCCACTTGAGGTCTAAGCTTAGCTTAAGTTCCAGTCGGCGCTCAAAGCACGGGACCTCCCTGAGTGTATATGCAATGAAGGAGAGTAGCTCTATAATTCTAAGGGTAATTTCTAAGCATTTATAATCATTTAACAAAGGATTTGTGGTGTCTGTTGTCACTCCAGGCAGCGATATGCAAAACCGAGAGAGAGAGAAGAAGAGGAGGAAGAAGAAGACGAGAAAGAAAGAAAGAAAGAGAGAGAAAGAGAGAGAGAGAAAGAGAGAGAGGGAGAGAGCAGTAGTAACAATAAAGTTTTATTTTTGTTAACCAGAAAACGATTTACATGTCATTTTAAGCATTAACACCGAAAGAAAAAAATATATCGACAACGAATGTCATAAATTATGTTTTTGAACAGGAAAATCGATTATTTCTGACACATATGAAGAAAATTTCTTCCATTATGGGGATCGATCAAGCAAAAGAGGGGGAGAGAATCTGTGTGCGCATTGCGTGCGTGTGTATGCGTGTGGAAGGAGAGTAACAGGGAGAGTGTGTTTGTGAGAGCTACCAAGGCTACAAACTGTATAAGCACTTGTGCCGAAAAGGATGCAGATTGCACAAGACGGTCGTTAAAAGCTAATGACGTCATTCAACCAAATTTAAAAGACCCATGAGACAAAAGAACTGATGGCCCCTGGTTAGCGAGATAATGTCGGTCTATTTCGTCATCTATCTAGTTTAGTCCGAATGTATGTATGCCTGTATGTAAGTAGACATCTATTTAAAATTCGCATCTTATTCCCTATCTATCTATCTATCTATCTATCTTCACTTCTCTCAATTTTTTCTCTCTTCTTCCCACACATATATATACGTACAGAGAAAGAAACACAGATCTCTCTCTCTCTCTCTTTCTTTCTCTCTCTCTCTCTCTCTCTCTCTCTCTCTCTCTCTCTCTCTCTCTCTCTATATATATATATATATATATATATATATATATATACATCTTCCTTTTCATATATATCATATTTGTTATTTAACTATATTACCCCTCACCCTCGGTGTCTATCTCTGTCACTCTCTCTGTATATATATCCCACTGTCTCTCTATATATATTCGCATATCTATCTATCTATCTATCTATCTATCTATCTATCTATCTCTCTCTCTCTCTCTCTCTCTCTCTATATATATATATATATATATATATATATATATACAGATATATATAATATTAAAAATTGCATAACTGTAAATATCGAATCTTTTTTAGTTGATCAATCTTCAATATATATATATATATATATATATATATATATATATATATATATATATATATTCCTGTTCTATCTATTTTAGTATGTTCATATGTATTCAAATTTGTTAATATCTATCAATGGATTTAAACATTTTTTTAATAGATATGGCTATAAATAATATTGTTTTTAAATAATTGATTTTACAACTTTTTCTATTACTTTATTTTCAACATAATTTTCTTTATTATTGTTAAGGCGAATAGCAAGTAGACTCATATATATATATATAAATATATATATATATATATATATATATATATATATATATATATATATATATATATATATAAAACTGAAATTATGGTATTTTCAATTTTGTATTGTTTGATTTCCATTGATCAATAATGGTACACGGAGAGTCGCGTCCCTAGACAAATGCGTCCCTGGGTGATTGCGTACCTCTGATAATTTTTTGAAGTTACCATACTTTCTTTTCTCAAGATTTTCTAATTGCAAACCAATTTTTAATTATTCTAAACAAGCCAAAAGATTATTAACACAAATTTTGAAAGATTAAAAAAAAGAATCTTTAAATATAGAAAATTGCCCGCCAAACGGGCGTCTGCATCAGGGATTAGCTCGCCGCCCTAGTTTTTTAAAAACCCAAACAGGAATACAAAAGAGATTTGCGTTTAGATAAACATTCAAATTCTCTAGTCTATTGATTCTGCATTTAAATTTTCAAATATTGTAGTAATCAGGGAAGCAAGTAAGAAGAAGGGAGGTCCGCAGTTGGGAAGTACGATAAAATAATTGTTGGGAGTAAAAATGGCGGTGAGAAATAACCAGTTCAATAGTAAAAGGGTTTGAGGCTAGATGCCAATCTCGTAGCACGCTTAAATTCATGTAATCAGGGCACCAGGGAAAAAATCACGTCAGAGCAGTTGCAATGAAAATATTTGTAGAAAAGAGAGGGAAGCCACATCACATCTCTGAGAATGTGTCTGGAGACGAGATGCCAGGTCAGGATCGATTACATTGCAGATTATTCTTCGGATTTTGACGAGAACATCGTTATGAACAGCAAGGGCAGGAGAGCAGATAGAGCGACGGTATTATATGCACGGACGATCAGATTTGTAGGTTTGTAAGATGGACACTGATAAGAAAAGCCTTCTGGTACGGCAAGAGAATCAACTTTCCTTGCAGTAGATGCAGCAATTGATGCAACGTAGTAGTTCCACCTCAACCAGACGTTCTCCTGGATGCTGACATTAGGGAAGGAAGTTTCTCTGTGTTGGTTACATGAGGGGAAATTAGTTTTGGAGGCATTAAAATTTACAAGCCATTTCCTATCCCAGTTAATCACTGATTGGAGGGCCTTTTCTAGAGCAGCGGCAAGGTTAATTTTGTTAGCGCTACCTGATTTAATAATGAGACAGGAGTATATATATATATATATATATATATATATATATATATATATATATATATATATATATGTATGTATATGAAGAAATATAGTTTTAAGGTGTGCTATATTTATGGGATAAAGTGCTCAATATCAGAGATACGGCGTATCAAAATGCAAATATAAAGGTGAACATTGAGGTCAACACACAGAAGCGACAGTCTGTTTCATTCTAGACGCAATCGTCAGGCCACGATTGCATCTAGCATGTCGCCTCTTCGTGTTGACTTCAATGTACACATTTTTATATATACATATATATAAAATATATATATATATATATATATATATATATATATTTGAGGCGTATCTATGGCTGTGTATTCTGTAATTGAACGTTATTTGCATAGATACCAAACGTATTAATGGCACATATGATTTGTATTTCCTTTTTTACAAAGAAAATATATGAACATGTCGCTTCTGAGTGTTGAATTTAATGTTCATTTATATATATATATATATATATATATATATATATATATATATATATATATATATATATATATATACAGTTGGATTTATGTAAGTTTGTGACCCTGGGTCTCAAGCTATTTGCGATCTTCAGACAAAGTGATTAATTTTAAAATTTTCCAGGGTCACAAACTCACATAAATCCAACTAAATATATTAGCTCTATCACTGATATTGAGCGCTTTCCAATAAGTACCGCGCATATATAATATATAAATAATATATATATATATATCATTGCATATATATATATATTTATATATATATATGTATATTGTCATCCACAGACAGACTGTTTCGCTGTATCACACCTGATCACTGTGGCTATATATATATATATATATATATATATATATATATATATATATATGTACATGTATTTGTATGTATATATATATATATATATATATATATATATATATATATATATATATATATATATATATATATATATATATACAAACCGGTGACGTTCCATCATCACAAAGTAAGCCGTAGGTTTTAGTCTATCGCAATAAACCCTAAGACCCCTTGACCTATGGGGACTTCTATACGATCATTTTCTTAAGATGTAAAAAATTATCGGTGACCTCTTTTGCCCATATCCTCTTGCTAACTCTGCCCTTACAAGAGCAAAACCACAATGATAATGGCGTACAGGAGTTGTCCAGACTTCCCTTTCCCGTTTTAATAGCGGCCAAATTTTCTACGTGGCCTTGCGGATGTGTAATCATTTTCCACCCAACTAATTTTCCCACAAGCGAAACGTTGTATGCCTTTCATTTCTTTATCTTTATTTCCATGAAAAATGTTCAGACGATCAATCTTATTTAGTCCCACAAGTTCCAACAATCACAGGCAGTGAATAAGACACATTAGCGAACCATCGTATTTCCCTTTCTTTCCATGAATATAAAAGAACTTCCATTGGAACAGATTCTCACGAAGTTTTTAAAATCCATTGGCAAGCGGATGTAGCCCCGAACAATACTTCGTCAAATCTTACACTCTTCAAACCTAAATATCCTCTAAATTACTTATTCTGACAGCTCACACAATAAGATCTTTCAGCAACTCTCTGTTTTGAGTCGTACTTAAGCCTTGTTTATGTGAAGAGTATATATATATATATACATATATATATATATATATGTTTGTGTGTGTGTGTGTGCGTGTGTGTGTGTGTGTGTGTTTGGTTTGGTTTGTTTAACGGTATATCAATCACAATGGGTTATTTAATACCGACAAAATTTCCTCTTTTTTTTTCAAAAATGTATATCTGGTAATATATTTTTAAAAAATGTATAGTTTGATTTGTTTTGTTTTGTGGTATATTAACCTCAATGGGTTATTTAATGCTGACAAGATTTTTATTTCTCGTAATATTTTCTTTTTTCAAATATTTATTACTGATACTAATTTTTTCAAAAGTATTTCTGGTATTAAAATCTATTTTTACATTTTGAGTCAGGTTTGGGGTCAACTATTTGCCCATAGATGGGACCCTGACAGGTGCTACCACTCCGGGTCAGAGTAGACCTGGGAACGCCAGCAATTAAGTGGAGGTTTCACGCTCCTCAAAACCTCCTGATCGGAGGCCTTGCTGCTGGACGTAGTTTATCGTCTTACTCAGGACGCAGATGCAGTTTATCGTCATACGCAAGACCCTTACACAAGTTTGGGTGTTAACTATTTTCCCATAGCTGGGACCCTAACAGCTGCTACCACCCCGGGTCAGGGTAGACCTGTGAGCACCAGTAATTAATAGGTGGTTCCACGCTCCTCAAAACCTCCTGATCTTAGGCCTTGCTGCTGGACGGAGTTTATCGTCTTAGCCAGGGGTGCGTGCGTGCGTGCGTGCGTGCGTGCGTGCGTGTTGCTATAGGCAGGTCTTACTGTCGTATACAATTTAGAAAAAAAACCTATAATCCCAGAGGATGTAGTGCAGAATAGTCACGAGAAATGTTTAATATTATATTCCAATAATTTATTGTTTCAGGAAATTAATGAGGTGTTTGAGAATAAATATTATCTGTTCTAAAACAAAACAGGTCTGCTTCCCTGCGTCCTGTTTGTATATTTGACTTTTATTTTTGTATATTTTATTTTTCATTATGTATGTATGTATGCATGTATGTATCTATCTATCTATCTATCTATCTATCTATCTATCTATCTATCTATTTCAGAAATTCCATATCTACCTATCTATCTCAGTCTGTTCAGATCTATTTATCTTTCTACCTATCTCAGTCTGTTCAGATCTATCTATCTATCTATCTATCCCTTTAAATCAAAATATATCTTTCTATTGCTATCGGCTTGACTTTATAGCTATTATATATATATATATATATATATATATATATATGGTATCTTTTCATTTCTGTTATATGTCATAGTTTACGCATATATATTTTATTCTATTTATATTTTTCAGTCAATATCTAATTATATCTTTTCATTATATGTATGTACGAGGGTCATTCAATAAAGAAGTTGAATTTTTCGGTATAAGGACTTCTAATGCAGATAGAAGCTTACTCCTTTTTTTTTTTGTTTTACTTCTTTTTCACATGGATTTAATTTCTTTTGCAGATTAAAAAAACAAACTTTGAGAGTTTTGGCGATTAACAAAGATGGCCGACCAAGGAAAATGCTCCAGGATTGAACAGCGGTCAGTTATCAAGTTTTTGGTTGCTGAAGGGTGCAAACCAGTTGAAATTCATAGGAGAATGTCAACTGTGTATTGTGCCACATGTTTCATCCAAAAAATGTCTACAAGTGGCCTAAATTGTTTAAAGAAGGACGGAGCAGTGTTGAGGATGAAGACAGGCCTCGGAGGCCTACAGAAGTGAGGTCTCCTGAGGTGATTAAATCAGTCAATGACCTCATTCAGTCTGACAGAAGGGTGACAGTGGATGTTGTTTATGCATTTCCACAGTTTTCATGCGATTTCGATAAAAGTGTTTTTTTTGTTTGAAAGATAATTCTTCAGTGTCGGTTTTGAGTCCAAATCTTTGGCGGCAGGGCTCTCCACTACTTCCTTTCCATTATCCAACCAACGTTTTACTATCTACTATGTGTTCTTTGACATATATTTTTCATAAAATCTTTAATAAATATAAATACTTTCAATTATTACAAATTGTCAACCCCTCCCCTTTGGGGATGTGCCTCAGTTGCACCCAATTGTTGTTAGTAATATTGATTTCCGGGTGGGCTGACTTTAAACTTATACTGCGCCAATTGAACGGCAAAAATTCCCAGTAATAAAAGACCGGTCGAAGACGGGTTATACGGCTAGTATATATATATATATATATATATATATATATATATATATATATATATATATATATATATATAATACGAGCGTCATTCAATAAATAAGTTGAATTTTTCGGTTTAAGGACTTCTAATACAGATAGAAGCTTACTCTTTTTTTTTTTACTTATTTTTCACATGGATTTAATTTCTTTGACAGATTAAAAAAAAACTTTGAGAGCTTTGGCGATTAACAAAAATGGCCGAGCAAGAAGCATACTCCAGGATTGAACAGCGGTCTGTTATCAAGTTTTTGGTTGCACACCAGTCGAAATTCATAGGAGAATGTCAACTGTGTATGGTGCCACATGTTTCAGCCAAAAATGTCTACAAGTGGGCTAAATTGTTTAAAGAAGTACGGAGCAGTGTTGAGGATGAAGACAATCCTGGGAGGCCTACAGAAGTGAGGTCTCCTGAGGTGATCGAATCAGTCAATGACCTCATTCAGTCTGACAGAAGGGTGACAGTGGATGACATTGCAAGGACTTTGAGCTTATTTGTTGGGACAAACGCAGGGGTCATCAGTCAGAAGGAGTCATCTTGCATCATGACAACGCAAGGCCTCACACAGCAGCCCAAACGGTGCAGATCATCAACGAGTTGGGCTGGGAACTGCTCCCTCATCCCCCTTACAGCCCAGACGTTGCCCCTTCAGACTTTCACCTGTTTGTTACCTTGAAAGCGTTCACGAGAGGCAAGAAGTTTAAAAGTGACGATGAAGTCAAAAGTGTTGTGAAAGAATGGCTGAGTCCAAAAATTTTTACGCTGAGGGAATACGGAAGCTTGTGCACAGATGGGAAAAATGTGTGACAGTTCTGGGAGACTACGTTGAAAAAAAAGCAAAAGTAAGCTTCTATCTTTATTAGAAGCCCTTCTAATACAGATAGAAGCTTACTTTTTCTTTATAGAAGCTTATAAGAAGATAGAAGCTTATTTTTTCCTTATAAAAAAAATCACCTTATTTATTGAGTGACCCTCGTATGTATCTATTTATCTCAATATAATTTATTTTTGTTTCTTGTTTCTTTACGTCTCAAACTGTTTCTTTCTTTCTGTTTTGTAGTTGATATATATAACAAAAAATAATTATACACACGCATACTGATATTTACAGACATGCAGAGACATACACACACACACAACCATATATATATATATATAATGTGTGGGGGTGTTCGTGTGTTTCTGTGTGTGCGTCTGGTGTATGTCTGTATCTGTATGTGTGTTTATAATTATTTTACTTTATTTATTTTGATTAAAACTATTTTACCGTCTGTCTATCTATCTATCTATCTATCTATCTATCTATCTATCTATCTATCTGTATTTTTCTATTCTTTTCATCTCTCTCTCTCTATATATATCTATTTAATTCTGTTCATATCTATCTATCTATCTATCTATATTCCTTTCATCTCTCTCTATATATATCTATTTCATTCTGTTCATATCTATCTATCTATCTATCTATCTATATTCCTTTCATCTCTCTGCATATATATCTATTTCATTCTGTTCATATCTCTCTATCTCTCTATCTATCTTTGTCTATTCCTTTCATCTCTCTCTATATATATCTATTTAATTCTGTTAATATCTATCTATCTATCTATCTATCTATCTATCTATCTATCTATCTATCTATCTATCTATCTGTTGAAACTTGACTAATGCATGGAATAATAATACAACACAAACTGTACTTAGAACAAAATGTATTGAAACAAGAAAGTGTACACAATATTTACATATAGTCTTTTGTATATTCCTGGGAAGACTGTTCCTGGAGAATGTGCTGACTAAGTCGCAGTCGGGCAGAGTCTCTAGTTGAATCTCTTGATTCGCCTCTCCTGTCTTCCCGGTACCAACCATATTTATATAGTCGGTACTCCACTATGCAAATTAGGTGGATCCTACCACAACACTATCTATATTCCTTTCATCTCTCTCTCTATATATCTATTTCATTCTGTTCATATCTATCTATCTATATGTCTTTCATCTCACTGTATATATATCTATTTCATTCTGTTCATATCTATCTATCTCTGTATCTATCTTTATCTATTCCTTTCATCTCTCTCTCTATATATATCTATTTAATTCTGTTCATATCTATCTATCTATCTATCTATCTATCTATCTATCTATCTATCTATCTATCTCCTACAGACTTAAACGTCTTTCATCTTTCCACTGTTTTTCGAGTAGAAACACTCGACACTTTACAACCAATATCCGCTCTATAAAAACAAACAACAACAAATGTAACTCCATTTCAATTATATTCTTAAATTTCTCCGAACTTCGTGTGAGGTTACTGCTTCGTTTTTCACTTTCTCCTCAGCCCAGAAAGTTCCAAAATATATATAAAATTCTGTGACAGCTTCTCTCATATTAGAAACGATTGCAAATCTCTCAAATTACCTAGTCCACGCATATTGGCCACTGACCAGACGAGAATTGCGAGTTGGGTGTAAAGGGGTCGTTTTCTGGCGTCAATCCCGCGATTATAATATCAACATTACGAAGAGTTTATGTGAGAGGAAGATGAGTAAATAAATGACCAGTTTCGCCTATTGTCCGGCCGGCGAGTTGCCCGAGCGGAAAACGTTTACTCCCTTGGATCATTTTCGTTAAGATGCTGACCAATGCCAAGATCTGCAGTTATTCGTATCCTTGGTTACTGCTAAAGGGCCTTCATTTATAGATTCTTTCAGGACTCATGTGAATGTTAAATGTTAAAAAGAATATTTATGTTGGTATCCTTTGCTTACTTTTTTTTTTCGGTTGGCGGCCTCCAAGAAGTCGTAGACACACTAAGTATGAAATTATTTTATTTCATATTCCTTCTATTTCTTAAGTTATATAAACTATTCAAATAATTTGATCTTAGGAAGCATTCTCATGTCGGACCCGCATGAACAATTATCTCGTGTAGTTAAACAGAAATATAATAGTAAACAATAAAACTATTCCTTCATTAAATATTAAAGTTAAAGTATTTTCTTTGTAAAAAAGGAAATACGAATCATGTACCATTAATACGTTTGGTATCTATGCAGATAACGTTAAATTACAGAAAACACACAATCATAGATACGCCTCATATATATATATATATATATATATATATATATATATATATATAGATAGATAGAGAGAGATTAACAGAATGAAATATATATATATATATATATATATATATATATATATATATATATATATATATATATATATATATATATATATAAGAGAACATTGAAGTCAACACGAAGAGGTGACATGCTAGACGCAATCGGGGCCTGACGATTGCGTCTAGCATGAAACAGCCTGTCGCCTCTAAGTGTTGACTTCAATGTTTGTTCACTTTTATATTTGCACACGCTCTGATATTGAGTCCTTTATCCCATGAATATACCACACCATAAGACTATATTTCTTTATATATATATATATATATATGTATATATATATGCACACACACATATATATATGTGTGTGTGTACATATATATATATGTGTACATATATATATATATACATATATATATATATATATATATAGATAGATAGATAGATAGATATATAGATAGATTATATTAGTGGTCAATATACATATATCAGGTCATCCCATAAGTTCTGTCCGAATTTTGAATAAAGAAAACAAATGACCAAATGTTACATTTAATTACAGATTCAATCAACAATGTATTTTCCCTGATTATCTATGACTTCCTTCCATCTATTAACAAGCATACTAATTCCATTACTCTAAAATTCTTTTGGCTTTGATTCGAAGAACTCACAAATGTCAGTTTTAACCTCTTCCTGTGTTACAAAAGCTGTTTCTTCCAAATGATTCTGTAAGCTACAAAACAAATGGTAGTCTGAAGCAGCAAGGTCGGGAGAATAAGGTGGATGAGGAATTTTCTCCCAACCAAGTTCTTCGATCTTTTGTGACGTGATTCTTGCTGTGTGTGATCGCGCATTGTCCTGATGAAACATCACCCGTTTTCGATTCACTAGAGCAGTTCTTTTTTTCCTCAAAGCTTGGTTCAAACGCTCTAATTGCTGACAGTATATTTGAGCATTAATTGTTGCCTTAGGTGGTATGAATTCAAAGTGGATTATTCCTTGGCAATCCCGCATGATTGAAAGAAGAACCTTTTGCCCATGAAGTTCCCTTCTCGGCTGTGGCTGGGGTCCTTCCCCTTTACCAAGCCACTGTCTACGACGCTTAACATTTCGATAAAAGATCCATTTTTCGTCGCCAGTCAAAAGTCTATCCAAAAAAGGTGAACAAGTTGGCAAGAATGGAGAGAAGAGCAGATGTCAACACGGGATTTTAGGTTGTTTTCAGACAATTCATGAGGCACACATTTTCCAAGTTTAGGAACTTTTCCAAGATGTTGAAGATGACGATGAACAGTTGTATGCTTTGAACTGAGAACCACTGCCAATTCCTCAACTGATAAAGTAGATTTTTCTTCAAGGGCTGCTTCAAGAAGCTTTTTATCAAACTCAACTGGACGTCAGGTTCGATCTTCATCTTCAAGGGTGAAATCTCCACCTCTGTTTTTTGCAAACCATCTTCTGCAAGTTCTTTCATTCACACATTCCTCTCCATAAACTGAGTGAATGTTTCTAGCTGCTTCGGCTGCTGAGTTTCCTTTCTTGAACTAATAAAGCATTATGTGCCTGAAATGATTCTTGGGTACTTCCATGTTAGCAGGGTTTTAATAAAAAAAAATAATTTTATTGTTCTCTGAAATAAAATTTGATCAGTTTAAATGCATCTAAACATAAAAATAATGTTCAGCTCCATTAGACATTATAAAATACTCTTAAAATTTCGTTCATTTTAACAAAAACTTAAAATTCGGACATTATATATATATATACATATACATACATACATACATACATATATATGTGTATATATATATATATATATATATATATATATATATATATATATATATATATATATATATTTATATATATATATATATATGTATGTATGTATGTATATAAATAACTTCCCAAGAGGATAGAATCCAGGTAGAACTCAATGTCCAGGGCAGAGTAAGAATATAATATAAAAGGCTCAAACACTAATATTCCATGGTTATAATTTATAACATTGGAATCGTAATCACAATCGAATTCATCAGACCTACAAAGTTGCAGGTCTTATGAATTGGATCCTGACTACGACTCCAATGTAATAAAATTATATATATATATATATATATATATATATATATATATATATATACACACAGAGGTGAGACAAGATAATGTGAACAGCTTGCAAAAATATCAACCCGGCAAAAAAAAGTAAATGCTCCACCTATCTCAGTTATTATTCACCTTCAGGTAAAATAAGTTGAATAATTAGAAGCTGATGGGGGTCCAACTCCTTATTAATTAATAAATAATTCTTTAAGCTAATTTTGACATTATTTTGTCTAACCCCTACACACACACACACACACACACACACACACACACACACACATATATATATATATATATATATATATATATATATATATATATATATTGATAATATTAGTTGTAAATATACACATACATATGCAATCATATATCTAAAATATATATATATATATACATACATCCATACATACACATACATATCTATATGTATAAAAATAATTCCAAGAGGATAGAATCCAGGTAGAACTCAATGTCCAGGACAGAGTAAGGATATAATAAAAAGACTTAAACATTAATATTCCATGGTCATAATTTATTCCATTGGAATCGTAAATACGATCCAATTCATCAGACCTACAAATTCAAAAAGAAACAAAAAAAACAACTCCGGGGATAAAAAATAAAATTTAGTGAGAGTGTATGTATGAGAGAGTGTGGGACGAATGCTAGAGTAAATGAAAGCTATAGGGAGGGGTAACAGACGAGAGAAGGACAGGAAGGTCTAAAGATGAAGGGGGGGGATTAAAATTTAACAGAGAGAAGTTTTAAAGAGGGGAGACAAAGACGGTTTAAGTGAGAGAAATATGAATACATTAAAGATACACCGGAAAAGAGTATACATTTTCTGGTGACATACACACAATAGACGATATAATCTTAAAAGAGGGAGAGGAAAAGAAAAAGGGGTGGGGGAGATGGAGTGGGGGAACTAAAACCGGAGAGCATTTATAAGTTAATATCGACTACAGGATACAAATCTAATATAAACATATAAAAATAACGATTATCTAATCTAGCAAGGACCTATATTTCTATGTTCAAAACATGTATATATATATATATATATATATATATATATATATATTAATGTATTCCTAGAACCAACCACATATTCGAATACAGAGAGCTGGTGCCACAATATCTTCAAACGACCTTACACAGATTTTGAATTCAGAGTTTTCCTTCTCCTAGGCCAGTTGCCCTGCTATTTACCCATAGTTGATGGGAGAAGAAAAGTATTCATATCTTTCTCAAGGGTGTTAGCACGGAAGTGTGTGAAATGCATCCGACTGGACTTCGAAGTTGACACTCCAATCCCTAAACCCTAGCCAGGATACATTACACCACCGAACCTCCTATATATATATATATATATATATATATATATATATATATATATATATATATATATATATATATATATATATGTATGAAAAAATATACTCTAGGTAAGCTATATTTATGTGATAATGTGCTCAATATCAGAGACAGAGGGAGTAAAAAAAAGTGAACATTGAAGTCAACACTTAGTGGAGACAGGCTGTTTCATGCTAGTGTTTCCAGCCAAATGACGATATATATATATATATATATATATATATATATATATATATATATATATATAGGTAAAATGAGGATAAATGGTGTGTAATTCTACTACATGTAACATTAATTTAAAACAGGACTCAATAAAGAGATGTTCGTAAAAAGAGGAAGTATTCTGCTTTTGAATTTAAGTTAATCGTTCATTCGCCAATAGTTTAACATCGCTCGAGGAGACACATTTGTAGTATCAAAACGTAATTGTAATTGTGTAGCGATTTTTAATATGTTTTTGTTTTAATATACTAAAAGATATATATATATATATATATATATATATATATATATATATATATATATATATATATATATATATATATATATATATATATATATATATATATATATATATATATATATATATATATATATATATATATATATATATATATATATAATCAGTCGGGGGTTTCTACGCGTGGTAGAAACCCCCGATTGACGCCAATTCAGTCGGGTTTCGATCCTAGCTAGAGGCAACCGGACATCTAGCCACTCTGTCTGTGGATGACTGTAATATATATATATATAAATATATATATATATATATATATATATACACACACACATACGCCGGAGTAAACAAAGTGTGAAACATTAGTTAAAATCGTACATGTTAAAAGGGACTCGATTTCAAGAAGGAAAACCCAACTTGCAGAGCGATTTAATAATTTAATATTTTAAAAAGATAAGAACACTGACCGGAAGCATACGTAGACCACTGGTATATATATATATATATATATATATATATATATATATATATATATATATATATATATATATATATATATATATAAGTGGTCCATGTGTGCTTCTTATAATATGCACAATAGATAGGTTGGTTAATAAAACAAGGATAAAGTCACTACGATAGATATTATTTAAATATTAACCACATGACAAAAATGAACCTCAGAGAGAAAGGTTTTATATTCGGAATTTTCGGACACGCCTGTGTCATTCATCAACGAACCGAGGAATATACAGAAAAATATGATTTACCCACCGACAGCTTTTTTTGTAGATGGTGTATTTACTAGTGGAAATCGTATTGTTAGGAAAAACCCAATCTATGTCTGATTCCTCGATGTGCGAACCTTATATGAATATAAACTTAAATTAAAAATTTTGATCGTTGTAAAAATTTTAGACACATTCATTGTTCCTAGTGTGTCGTGGGAGAATGCGTTTGCGTGTGTGTTTATATATGCATATATATATATATATATATATATATATATACGCAATATATATATATGTATTTATATTATATATATATTCATTGTATATGTATTATATATACATTTCATTTTATTATATATATATATATATATATATATATATATATATATATATATATATATATATATATTATAAAATGAGTAACCAGTGTTTATAATAATTTATTTTCGTAATTTTAAATCATTTTTTAAATGAAATATTATTTCATATAACTATAAGCGTTACTTTTAGTGAATATTATTTTTATTCAATTCTTTTTAATCATTTCACCCCAGTTAAGGCGCCAATGCCACTAAGACATAATAGGCAACTGAAAGTGAAAGAAAAGGAAAAGACATTAGAAGTAACTGGAAATCCAATCCTAAGCAGGGCACAAGGTATGGACGTCTACCCCTGTTCAAAAGACTGGGTAAGCGTGTGAGAATACCTTTTTTTAAAGTTGTGTATCCGCTCTTGCTTTTTCTTAAACCTTGAATTTAATAATAATCGCCCTAGATCAAATCCTTTTCCTTAGAGACAGATAAGTAAGGTGTAAATAAAATTGATCATCATCTTGTGCAATTTAATTGAAACAAAATGAATAATTCCGTTATTAATAAAAAAATTTAATATTTTTCCAGTGTAACATGACTCAATGCACATGTTAGTACTTCGTATGTACATTTCACGAAGTCGTTCCTTATATATTAACCACAGATTCTCGACTGGATTTAAATCAGGAGTTTCCGGGCCAGTCTATAGTACATTGATTTGTTCATAGGTAATGCTTGCCAGTGTGTTTGTGCAGCGTTACATTTTTCGTCCACTTCCTTAGAGTAACGTCCATCCCAGACAATGGTTGTAGTACAACTAATCGAGAGTCGAGACAATAGTGTTTGGGCGTGATAAAAATCTGATGTAATCGCAGATGATGTAATATTTTAAGAAGCCAAAGAAATTTCATCATACACCACGAATATATGTTCATATTACAGCACGCCGCTGCAAATGACCTAATCTTAGGAAAAAACAGAAATCGATGACACCCTGTCACTTCAGTGGGTCTGAAACTGATAGCAAGATAAAAGAAAGGAAACTAAAGCGGTTGTTTGAATTATTTTTCACAACGGTGTTTGGACGTTTTCTCGATACAGAACAATCTTAAGCAAGCAATGCATTTAATTGCTTACTAACTTGAATCGTGGCTGAATAATCCATGTTTATGACGTTAATCCTAATCCTAACCCTATTAATGTCGTTGTACCAAATTAATATGATGTTATTAAATATCAAAGTGGGTGTTGGCTTATGTTTAGAAATCTCCTTTCTCTATTATAAGAACAAATGAAATAAATCTTTGCTTAAAAAGCTCATTTCAAACGAAACATTTATTTTCTTTATAAATTGTCACTTATAAACAAGGTAACATTGTGGTGGATGTTTCCTTATATGAACGTGTGTACGACTCTAGATATTACAAGTATTGGAAAAAAAATCTCTGTCACCTTCTTGGATTTTGTTGACGTTTTAGCAGGAAATTGGACATGATATGAGATTTGATTTTTTTTAAAATAATTTCATCCTAAGCATAGGACCGTATGGTGAAAAAAGGAAACTAAAGCAGTTACTTCAATTAATTTGCACCACAGGGTGTACATTCTCCAATCCTACTTTTCTCATTATGTGGCCTAGAAATTGTAAGTATATTTTTCTGGGGGTACTTTCTGTTGGAAACTCTGGGGTGCGGGGGATGAGACGACCACAACATATATATTTTTCTTCCAAGCGTCGCTGTATAATCCCTGATTATGTCGTTGTGCCAAATTAATATGATGTTATTAAATATCAAAGTGAGTATTGAGTTCTGTCTAGAAATCTCCTTTCTCTATTTTAATAACAAATTAAATAAATGTTTGCTTAAAAATCTCATTTCAAACGAAACATTATATTTTTTTGTAACTTGTCATTTATTAAAAAGCAACATTGTGTTGGATGTTTCCTTATATGAAGGTGTATACGGCTCTAGATTTTACAAGTATTGAAAAAATTATGTCGCCTTCTTTGCTGATGTTTTAGCAGGGAATTGGACATGATACGAGATTTCATTTTTTAAAATAATTCCATCCCAAACATATGACCGTATGGTGAAAGAATGTAATTTAAAGGGCTTGTTTCAATTAATTTGCACAAGGGTGTACATACATACGTCTCTATTCAAATTTGTTAGTTTCTTGGAGTAAAGTATATTGCAGACAATAGCCGTAGGACAACTAATCGACAGTCGAGAAAATAGTGTCTGGGCGTGATGAAAATCTGATGCAATCACGGATGACACAATATTTTTCAAAGCCAAAAACATTTCATCATACACCCCCAAAATAGATTCATATTACTGTACACCACTGCAAATGACAAAATATGCGGAAAATATAGAAATCGATTACACCCTTAGACTCGAATGGGTCTAAAAATAGTGAAAGAAAGGAATAGTGAAAGGAAACTAAAGCGGTTCTTTCAATTGATTTGAACAAGGCTGTAGATGATGATACCCAAATACCCAATTTTCAATAAAAGATTTTAAATTCAAATTCAAAAGAAATTTTGATTATTATATTATATTATTTATCATTTGTAGAAAATTAAAATATTTAGTTTTTTTTTCTTGAGTCAGTGTGTCACCTTAAATTAATATAGAACATTTTAGCGGTGAAAAATATTTCTTTGGAAAATCTTGCAAATTTCAAATAATTGTAGGTTTTTAATAAATCTCTCAGTACATATTCGCAATTGAATATTTTCTGAAATATTTCTCTTTTTTAAGTCTTCATCAGAAGATTTTTTTATTTTACATCTGTTACCC
Source organism: Acanthosepion esculentum (assembly GCA_964036315.1). Taxonomy (NCBI): domain Eukaryota; kingdom Metazoa; phylum Mollusca; class Cephalopoda; order Sepiida; family Sepiidae; genus Acanthosepion; species Acanthosepion esculentum. The sequence goes on along the minus strand of OZ038514.1, from coordinate 62,713,766 downwards.
CTTATTTTACATCTGTTACCCCTTATTTTAAATCTGTTACCTCTTATTTATTAAATTTTATGAAATTTCGAGAAAATTATATTTTATCGGGTTGCTTAATGTTAATATATTAGTTATAAGCACATGTCCTTGGAGAATTTTAATCAATTATTTTTTTAAACAGGACACCCAGTTACAGAACCTCTGCTCTGAATTGTAAAATAAAAGATGCAATTAATTTTTAAAAACTTATTTAATTACAAAAGTGTATGGTTACTTCTTTGAAAATATATATTATGATTATTATATGTATATTATAATATTTAAAAAATATCGATGAATTATGAATTCTTACAAAATGTGATTTAATTTTTACAGACATCTTAATTAGAATAAAATATATAGTTTTAAATCTTTTAAAATTCTGTATTAATTTGTAATGGTTATATACTAAAAAGAATATTTCTCAATCACATATGTAATATCTTTCTATAACTGCACGAAATGAATTTTAATTTATTTATTTATTATGTTTATCATATATTCAATAAAATTGCTAAAGACAATATTAATGAAATTAACCTATTCTAAAATAAAGTTTCTTTAAAATTTTAGCTACATTTACTAAAACTAAGGCGGCACGGTTGAATAATGCATAACGGCACGGATTGATGAATCGGAGAGCCGAGTTCGAATTCCAGTCGAATCCATTACATTATACTTCTTCTCCCGCCAGCTATGGGTAAATTGCAGGTTACACCGGGTTCTGTAACCTTGGATGGCAACTAGTCTACAGAAAGAAATGGCTACCTAGTGCGTGTAAAAAAATCTGCCTCCTCAGTTATGTATCGAAAGATACATAAACACCTAAGCGTACATCACGCATGGCACATAACTGACTGAACTTGTTAGGGAATTGCAATATTAGGGTTGTGGGATTTAAAATCGGTTAAATCGTTTCAGTATCCTAGTAAGAGTCAATTAAACCAAACAAATCATAAAACTTACGTCTTATTATATCTCTCCCTCTGTATATATATATATATATATATGTATATATATATAAAGAAATATAGTCTTAAAGTATGCTATGTTTATAGGATAAAGTGATGATTATGAGAGATAGAGCGTGTGTAAATATAAAAGTGAATATGGAAGTCAACACTTAGAGGCGACAGTCTGTTTCATGCCAGTGCAATCGTCAGGCAAATATATATATATATATATATATATATATATATATATTAAAGGTAATACATCCCTTGGAATATAATATAATATAATAATATATATAATTTTTTCCCCATATGATGTAATTTGGGATTTTATTGTGTACTCCCTCTAACTCTCTCTTTCTCTCTCTCTCTCTCTCTCTCTCTCTCTCTCTCTCTCTATATATATATATATATATATATATATATATATATATATATATATATATATATATATATTATATATATATATATATATATAAAGAAATATAGTCTTAAAGTGTGCTATATTTATGGGATAAAGTGCTCAATATCAGAGATAGAGCGTGTGTAAATATAAAAGTGAACATAGAAGTCAACACTTAGAGGCGACAGTCTGTTTCATGCCAGTGCAATCGCCAGGCAAATATATATATATATATATATATATATATATATATATATATATATATATATATATATATATATATATATACATACACCACCCAATGTAACTATTTGCAACCCAAAGTAACTATTTACTACCCAAAGTAATTATTTGCTACACAAAGTAACTATTTGCTATCCAAAGTAACTATTTACTTCTCAAAGTAACTAATTGCTACCCAAATTAACTATTTACCACCCAAAGTAACTATTTACTACTCGAAGGAACAAGTTATACCCAATGTAAACTGTTACTTTTTGTTTATCAAATAATAAAAAAGGGAGAGTATTCTCGTTATTAACTTTATTTAAGGAAATATTTATCCTTTTGGTCTGTATAATGGACTGTATTTCAAACAACTTCCTAATCTAATTCTGGAAGAACGGTCTACATTTAGGAGCATGGAAACGTTGCAGGTGCAGGAAATTGAATTTTCTGTTTCTTTATGAGAATTCTGCAAGAATCTACGGTAATGCAGAATATAGATCTGTGTCCGACACGGCGCTGAAATAAAAAAAACGGTTACCCACAGGATATAACAACGTTTTTGTGGATAGCAATGAAATATATTGGCTACCCTTGTCCTTATTTAATAATAAGCTTATTCTCAAAAAAAAAATCTGATGATTTTTATTTTCATATGTTTCAATACTTGTTCGAATCAATCATTTGCTTAATACCTTAGTGGCACTCTCACTTCTACTCAAACGATATGCACAGAATAATCTTATTTCCGTTATTAACTTTCGGACCAATATCCTTCTCTTCATTGTTTTTATCAAAATATTTCGGCCGCTGTACACTGCATCCTTCTTCAGTTTCTTTCCTTCCGTGTATTCCTCACAGAATTTTGTATACCTTTTATAATATAATCGCGGTTGTTTTTCTTCTTTCACTCTCTATGGTTGACTTTCGGAGCATAGCTTAAACGTGGAACAAGGCGGACAATATGGGGAGACGAGCGAGGATCGGACTCACGATACAGTTTGTAATTTGTTTAGCGAGAGAAGCTTGCTAACCATTACACCACGTTGAAGTGCCATTGATCCACTGTCTATATCTTGTTTGTGGATTAGAAAGAAAGAAAGAAAGAAAGAAAGAAAGAAAGAAAGGGAGAAAGAAAGAAAGAAAGAAACTAAAAAATAAAGAAATATGAGAGAGGAAAGTAAACGAAAGAAATAAAGAAAGAAACTAAAAAATAAAGAAATATGAGTGAGGAAAGTGAACGAAAAAATAAATAAATAAAGAAAGAAACTAAAAAATAAAGAAATATGAGAGAGGAAAGTGAAAGAAAGAAAAAAAGAAAGAAACTAAAGAATAAAGAAATATGAGTGAGAAAAGTGAAAGAAAGAAAGAAAGAATGAAAGAATGTAAACACTAACAAATAAAGAAATATGAGTGAGGAAAGTGAAAGAAAAAATAAAGAAAGAAAGAAATAAAGAAAGAAAGAGGAATAAAAAGGAAGACAGGAGAAAAGAAGGAGTAATAGGAGAAAATGCAAGAAAGGAAGAAACAAATGGTGGAGAATTATTAGGTTGTGAACCCGTGGTGACACTTGAACAATGGTTACAAGTCTGTCAACTTATTTTTATTGCCAGAGGGTAATTTTAAATGCCTAATTACCACAGGGCCTCCGGACTTTATAAATAAAAACGGCCCTGTAGGTGAGTTATGTCTGCTCACTTAGGACTTTTCGTTTTAATCGAGATGGTTTGGCGGATGACATGTGCAATTTCGCACAGTTAAATACCTTGAAGATCTGAAGGGCTGGTGTTTCAAGGAAATTTGCTCACTCGATTTTTGGCAACCTTCCTTATCATACTCAATGCCCCAATCGCTAGCTTTCCACAGTTTTTTGTTACTTTCATTTGCGGATCCTTGACATTTGATTAATCGCTGGAGGTCTCCATTCTGCCATATGGATGTGAAACTTGGACCCTGTTGGCAGACACAGAGAGAAGGATCCAAGGGTTTGAGAACAAATGCATGAGAACACTCCTTGGCATTTTCTGTTGGGAACAAAATAAACAATGAGTTTCTGCCGAAAGAGGTTGAAAGTTTATTATTATTATTATTATTATTATTATTATTATTATTATTATTATTATTATTATTATTATTTCCTTTGATATCTGGCGTTTACACATTTCTTTCCGGGTCCCGCCCAGGGACCTAAGGTTAGAAATGGCATCATGACACTTTCCACTGAAAAAAAAAAAAAAAAAAAAAAAAATTACATAGATAAAGCCCTTCGTAAAGTGTGGGCTGTACTTGTCAGAACAATTTTTTGTATCTCTTTGAGGCATGGACTTCCAGGGATCCCTTCAATCAGCCTACTGGAATCTTTTCCAACCAGTTCAAGGGCTCCAACTACAACAGGAATTGTTGATGTTCCCATGTGCCACATTTTTGAGATTTCTATTTCAAGATCCTTGTATTTTGACAGCTTTTCGAATATCTTCAAAGATACATTGCAGTCTGCAGGGACTGCCATATCAATAAGGAGGCATTTTGTTTGTTTGTTGTCTCTAATAACAATGTCTGGGCGGTTGGCTTTGATTGTTCTGTCAGTGTGTATTGTGTAGTCCCATAGAATTGTAACAGGTCCTATCTCCGTAACCGGGTTTGGGTGGTGTTCGTACCAATTTTTTCAGTTTCCTTCCCGTAGAAGTTGCACATTTTCCAGTGTAGATATTGGCCCACACTTATTATTATTATTATTATTATTATTATTATTATTATTATTATTATTATTATTATTATTATTATTTCCTTTGATTTCTGGTGTGTACACATCTCTTTCCGCGTGCCGACCAGAGACCTAATGTTAGAAATGGCATCATGACATTTTTCACTCAGTAATTAAACAAACAAACAAAAAACTCACATATTTTACATAGAAAAAGCCCTTCGTAAGGTGTGGGCTGTACTCGTGAGAACAACATTTTGTAATTCTTTAGGGCTTGGGCTGCCAGGAATCCATTCAATGAGTCTATTGGAATATTTTCCAATCAATCCGAGAGCTTCAACTACAACAGGGATTGTTGATGTTCCCATATGACACTTTTTTGAGATTTCGATTGCAAGGTCCTTGTATATTTATAACTTTTTGAAGATCTCCAAAGATACATTGGAGTCTGCAGGGAAATAATAATAATAATAATAATAATAATAATAATAATAATAATAATAATAATAATAATAATAATAATAATAATAATAATAATAATAATAATAATAATAATAATAATAATAATAATAATAATAATAATAATAATAATAATAATAATAATAATAATAATAATAATAATAATAATAATAATAATAATAATAATAATAATAATAATAATAATAATAATAATAATAATAATAATAATAATAATAATAATAATAATAATAAGAAGAAGAAGAAGAAGAAGAAGAAGAAGAAGAAGAAGAAGAAGAAGAAGAAGAAGAAGAAGAAGAAGAAGAAGAAGAAGAAGAAGAAGAAGAACAAGAAGAAGAAGAACAAGAAGAAGAAGAACAAGAAGAAGAAGAACAAGAAGAAGAAGAACAAGAAGAAGAAGAACAAGAACAAGAACGTGAATTAGAAATCTCAAAAATGTGACATATGGGAACATCAACAATCCCTGTTGTAGTTGGAGCCCTTGGACTGGTTGGAAAAGATTCCAGTAGGCTGATTGAAGGGATCCATGGAAGTCCATGCCTCAAAGAGATACAAAAATTGTTCTGACAAGTACAGAACACACTTTACGAAGGGCTTTATCTATGTAATTATTATTATTATTATTATTTTTTTTTTATTTATTTATTTTTGCAGTGGAAAGTGTCATGATGCCATTTCTAACCTTAAGTCACTGGGCGGCACCCGGAAAGAAATGTGTAAACGTCAGTATCAAAGGAAATAAAATAAATAATAATAATAATAATAATAATAATAATAATAATAATAATGAAATTGAAATCTCAAAAATGTGGCACATGGCAACATCAAAAATCCCCTTTGTATTTGGAACCCTCGGATTGGTTTGAAAAGATTCCAGTAGACTAATTGAAGGCATCCCTGGAAGCCCATGCCTTAAAGATATACAAAAAATTGTTCTCATGTGTAGAGTCCGCATCTTACGAAGGGCTTTATCTATGTAATCTCTTTTTTTTTTCAGTGGAAAATGTCATGATGCCATTTCTAACCTTAGGCACCTGGGCGGGACCTGGAAAGAAATGAGTACACATCAGAAATCAAAGGACATAAAATAAAGATACTAATAATAATTATATTATTATTATTATTATTATTATTATTATTATTATTATTATTATTATTGTTCCTCCTGCTCCAAATGGGATTTATCTGCACACTTTTAAAAAGTTCAAATCCACAAGTCTTATCCACATTTTCCCACCAAGAAATTTCAATATTTTTCTCCATCTCATTATTTTTATCAATATATTTT
>OZ038514.1:62672695-62702695 GCA_964036315.1 Acanthosepion esculentum | reverse complement strand
TTTCTTCATCTATTCGGCTTTAAATGACACCTAATGGGTTGATAATCTGTAAAAAAAAGCAACCAACCAACCACCCAATCTTCTTAATCTTTGAGGATATATTCCAGCACTCATTGTCATGCAGGAGAAGTTTTGTTTTGTTTTAGTTTTACTGTATATCAACCTCAGTGGGTTATTTAATGCCAACAAGATTTTTATTGCTGGTAATATCTATACCAAAATTCATTGATGGTAATATTTTTTCCTCAAAAATATATTGCCGGTAATATCCATTTTCTTCAAAAAATGTCTTACTCGTAATAATTTCTTACTCAGAAAATTTATTGCTAGTTTTAAAACTTATTTTTACACTTTTATAGTATTTTGAACCCAGTTTGAGGATTAACTATTTGCCCATATTTCGGACCATAACAGGTGTTACCAACCTGGGTCAAGGTGGGCCTAGGAACAGCAACAATTAAGAAATCATCGCACGCTCCTCAAAACCTCGTGATCCGAGGTGCACTGAAGTGTCCCACACGGGTAGAGAGGAACCAAAACGAGGCTATGCGGAAGGGCATAGTCATGTCTGGGGTGGTAAACTGCTACCCGACGCTGTGTATATGGGGATTTTTTGCGCGTGCCTACGGGCTCTGTTTTGCTTCGCATTAAAAATCGGCTTTGTGCCAAGGTAAATAAACTTGCTTAGGCAATTAGTTGGAGATTCGTCTCCAGCTGTGCCGGTTGAATTCTCTGCCTTGGGACAGAGAGGAACCCAGACGACGCTATGCCGAAGGGCAGAGTCTCATCTGAGTTGGTAGACAGCTACCCAACCCCGTGTATACGGGATTTACGGGGAGTTTTTGCCCGAGCCTACTGCCTCGGTTTTGACCCCGCATTAAAACCAGCCTTATGAATGTATGCTACCACACGGGGGCGGGGTAAGGTAAATATCCTTGCTTCAGGAAATTAGTAGTCTGCCAACCGAAACCCTGCCTTTCAGTAACGTATTCTCATTGACAATAAACATCTCTTCTTTCATCTACGCACGTGTTGAGGTTCATTCACTCGAGTACCGCCTTTGTCTGTTGGGTGTATTTTATCGTCATTCCCAGGACGCGGATGAAGTTTATCGTCATACCCAGAACGCAACAGGAGGAGAGATATTACGTAACAGTTCAGTACTCTTTTTCTTGTTTCTATCGATTTTTTTCTATTTCTTTTTCCTTTGCTTAGCTTTTGGAAAGCATTTTTACTTTTTCAAATGCGCCTTATGATTTCCGTGTGAAAGCCTCCGTCCTTTATTTAAACACTTTCCAGATATTTAAATTTCGGCAAATTTTGGTTCTGGTATCTCCGATTTGCAATTCAGAATTTGGCCCCAGTCTTTTGCTAAGAACCATGCAACCTGTTTTCTTGGAGCTGATCGTTAATCTTTTCATCTCACTTTCCTTCACAATCTTCTGTAGGAGATTTGTAGTTTTTCTCTGTGTCTGTTATCAACACTATGTCATCAGAATAGCTTACGTTGTTAACATTTTGGCCGCTATCTTGGTTGGACTTCTATTTCACTCAGAATCGTCTCCCTGTATAGTTTAAGTCCGGTAAGAAGGTGCATCCTTGTCTTACACTCATTGCTAATTTTGTATATCTGCTGAAATCATTTTCTATCCGTTTGCAGGCAGTTTGCTGCTAGTATAGTTTTCTGAAGATTTCTAAAAATAAAGGATTTCCGTTTTATTTTTTTTAATTTCAGCATTTATTCTTTACAAAACCCACAGAAATTACATGATCGCCGAATTTAACTATTTGCTCCGCTAGAAGGCAATAAATCCATTGAGACGAAAAGAGGTTACAGAGTGTAAAAGACTATGAGTAAAGGAAAAAAAACATTATTAAGGAGAGAGAACAATAAAAGAACAGGAATTAAGTAAACAGAAGATGACGATTGACATTGCATTTAAATCTTTGAAAATCAAACTTAACTGGAAAGCGAAAAGTCTGTAGAAAATTTCACGAGCGAAAAGTGTGTGAGAAAAAAAGTCTGTTAGCATCGAGCATACGATTATATCTGGCCATTTCAACTGTGTAATGATAAAATCTTGCCGCCAACCTAGTGATGCGCTTAAATTAATAAAATATAAGAAGGATAGAAGAAAATTAATTTGAAAAATTAACATCAAAATATTAATAGACAATGGAAAAGGTACGTGGGTACCACTCTTCCTCACACACACAAATAATAGGATGTAAAGGTACGCATAATATCCTGTATAAATAATTAGCCATAATAAAAGGTATCAAAAATTAGGCTCAAGCTCCCATAACAAAAATTAGGCATAAAATCCTGTATCAAAAATTATGAATAATATCCCATATGAAAAATTAAGAATAATATCCCATATGAAAAATTAAGAATAATGTCCCATATGATAAATTAAGAATAATATCCCATATAAAAAATTAAGAATAATATCCCATATGAAAAATTAAGAATAATATCCCATATAAAAACTTAAGAATAATATCCCATATGAAAAATTAAGAATAATATCCCATATAAAAAATTAAGAATAATATCCCATATAAAAAATTATGAATAATATTACCATATAAAAAATTAATAATAATATCCCATATAAAAAATTAAGAATAATATCCCATATAAAAAATTAAGAATAATATCCCATATAAAAAATTATGAATAATATCCCATATAAAAAATTATGAATAATATCCCATAAAAAAATTAAGAATAATATCCCATATAAAAAATAAAGAATAATATCCCATATAAAAAATTAAGAATAATATCCCATATAAAAAATTATGAATAATATCCCATATAAAAAATTAAGAATAATATCCCATATAAAAATTAAGAATAATATCCGATATAAAAAATTAAGAATAATATCCCATATAAAAAATTAAGAATAATATCCCATGTAAAAAATTATGAATAATATCCCATATAAAAAATTAAGAATAATATCCCATATAAAAAATTAAGAATAATAATATCCCATATGAAAAATTAAGAATAATATCCCATATAAAAAATTAAGAATAATATCCCATATAAAAAATTATGAATAATGTCCCATATGAAAAATTAAGTATAATATCCCATATAAAAAATTAAGAATAATATCCCATATAAAAAATTAAGAATAATATCTCGTATAAAAAAATAAGCATAATATCCCGTCTTAAAAATGATTACTAATATCCCGTATCAAAACTTAGGCATAATATTGCGTCACAAAAATTAAGCTTAATATCCCATAACAAAAATTTATAGTACTATCTCGTATCCAAACTTAAGCTTAATATACAGTACAAAAACGAGGAACAGTAAAAGGTATAAAAAATTAGGCATAATATCCCATAACATAATTTAAGCTTAATATCCTATATAAAAAAATTATGAATAATATCCCGTATCAAAAATTAAGTATGATATCAGGTAACAAAAATAAGGCATAATAAAAGCTATAAAAAATTAGGCATAATATCACATAACATAATTTAAGCTTAATATCCTATATAAAAGATTATGAATAATATCCCGTATCAAAAATTAAGTATAATATCAGGTAACAAAAATAAGGCATAATAAAAGATATAAAAAATTAGGCATAATATTCCATAACATAATTTAAGCTTAATATCCTATATAAAAAATTATGAATAATATCCCGTATCAAAAATTAAGTATGATATCCGGTAACAAAAATAAGGCATAATAAAAGATATAAAAAATTAGGCATAACAAAAATTGTGAATAAAATACCGTATCAAAAATTAAAAATAATAACCTATATAAAAAACTATGAATAATATCCCATATAAAAAAATATGAATACTATCCCGTGTGAAAAATCAAGCATAATAAAAGGTATAATTAAATTTGGCATAATATTCCGTAAAAAAATTAAGCATAACATCTCGTATCAAAGATTAAGCATAATATTCTATAACAAAAATCAAACATATTAAAAGGTATAAAAAATTAGGCATCCTATCCCATATTAAAAATTACGCATAATATCCAGTATCAAAAATTATGAATAATATCACGTATTAAAAATTATTAATACTATCCGGTATAAAAAATTATGCATAATATAATAAATACCTCGCTGCCTCCCCTTTCCATCTTGCTGGACATCATCATTTGTTATTCTAGGCCTTAATCAATGCTAAATTCGTTCATGATCTCTTATCACGGGGCCTTTTCTCAGACAAGCAACGTGGTTTTTGTTTCTCCAGGTCAACTGTAGATATACTGACGATATTTGCGGAAAGAGTTTATCATGCCTTAGTTAAGAACGGTGAAGCCTGGCTTGCTGCATTGGACATCTCGAAAGACTTTAACAGGGTCTGGCATCCAGGTCTTCTACACAAGCTGAAAAGTTACCATGTCTCCGGATATAATTTTGAAATGATCAAGTTTTTGCTATCAAATTGTAAAATGAGAGTTATCCTGAACGGCAACTCGTCTAGATCCTTCCTGATGACATCAGCTCTCAGCTTGGTATCTACGCTTATGACATAACAATTTACTCCTGCTTCAATGGCAGCCGTTGTCCAAAACGAACTCAGGTTAATTTTAAGGTCTTGTTAATTTTACCGCTTCCAAAATTGAACTTATTACCCATTAATCACCGCTTGCGGCCGTACATCAGCATGGCTGATTTTATCCTCCAATAAAGGGACTCGTTGCGCCTTCTGGAGCTCACGTTTTCTACTGATATAAAGTGCAAATACTACATTGAATCCATTGCTATGTCAGCTCGCTCCAAATCTTCTGTAACCCCCTTGCCTTGATCGATCCACTATCTTTCTCCACATCCTCTCCTTTACCACTCCTATCTGCTCTTCCTCCAAACCTTCTGTAACCCCTTGTGTGCTAGTGGCTTCCAGTCTCGCTTGGGGTGATAAGCTTAAAAAAAAAAAGTTGCAGTCGGTTCAATATATAGGGTGAGACATTTTTTTCTCTCCAGAATTTATCTTATATATTTATAAATCTACCATTCGTCCATGCTTAGAATATAACTGCCACATATGATCCGATGCCGCTGGTATTTACCTGGTGATCTTTGATAAAACCCAAAGAAGTATCTGCCATATTATTGGTCCTGATCTGGTGGCTCGGCTTCTGTCACTTTTTCAACGCTGTAAAATTGCCTGTCTATGAGTTTGCCGTATATACTTTCAAGGTGAATATCCGGATGAGCTCCTCGCTATGGTATCTCGACTGTATGAATTTAAGCCCAGTACTAAACTGGCTTCGAGGTCTCCTCAATTTACAGTTGAGCTATTTGATGTAACTGTAAGTTCTATGCTAACAGTTTCTTCTCTAGCACTTCTCTTGTAGAACACCTTTTCGGCTACATCAGGGGTGGCCAACCTTTTGATTCCATGCGCCAATATTTTGTACGATTAATTTAAATGCGCCACACAAACATTCACTTCCTTTCAGTACGTGTTGTAATATGCACATATTTTAAGGACGCCATGCGCCACTTGTAAGCATCCAATGCGCCACTTATGGCGCATGCGCCACTTATAGCGCATGCGCCACAGGTTGGCCATCAAATAAAGATAGCGATTAACATTGCATTTAAATTTTTGCAGATTAAAGTTCCATGCTTTCCAGATAACTTTAATCTGCAAAAATTTAAATGCAATGTCAATCTCTATCTACTGTCCTCCTAATTACTCTTTCCTCTTCCCGCTCATTATTAATATTTCTGTTCCTAATTCTTCCAAACCGAGTAACCCCTTGTGTCTTAGTGGCTTTACTGCCTTGCATGGGGTGATACCAATTTTCAAAAAATTGCTTAAAAATTGTTAATATACTTTCCTTTTCTTTTTTTTAAGCATTTCACCCCAAGCAAGACGGGCAGCCACTAGCACGCAAGGGGTTGCAGAAGATTTCGAGCGAGAGCCGATAGTAGTGATAGAGGAAAGGATGTGGTGAAGAAGAGTGGATAAATCAAGGCAACTGGAGATGTCGATTGACATTACATTTGAATAGTTGGAGATTATAGTTAAACAGGAATAAGGAAGGGAATTTCACAGGCGAGAAGTCCGAGATATCAAGCTATTGGAGTATAAGAGACGGCTACATTTATCAGTTTCAACAGTGAAAGCGTGAGAGCGGGATGCCAGCCTCGTAGGACGCTTGAATTCATGAAGCCTGGGAACCAACGAAAGCAGCTCATCGGAGCCATTACCGTGAAAGTATTTGTAAAAAAAGACAGAGAGAAGCGACGGCACATCTGTGAGAGAGCGACTGCAGACGAGATGCCAGATGAGGGCGCCGAGGCAAACAGAAATGGCCCCAGACCATATATGGCAGCAATACTCCATGCAAAGGCGAATGGTTGATGTGGGATATTAAACTTATTACTTAATCAGTATTTAATTAATTAACTTATTTTTTAATTTAGCGTGGTTCTAGTTTGGCAGGTGGGTCGCATCATTGTACAGTTAAAATGGCAAGATGAAATCATAAGTTCTATGCGAACAGTTTCTTTTCTCGCACTTCTAACTCGTGGAACTCCCTTCCGTTTGCATGCTTTGCAGCCAACTTTAATCTTCAAAAATTTAAATGCAATTTCAATCGCCATCTACTGTCGCCCTGGTTATTCTCCTCTCTTTCTACTCATTATCAATGTTCCTGTTCATAATCCTTCCACACCTTATAACCCATTGTGTCTTAGTGGCTGTACTGCCTTGATTACGGTGATTACGATTTAAAAACAAAACAGAACATATATCAAGTATCTGTTGTGGAGTTATTTCCTTAGTGGAAACTGTATTCGGACTAAATGCGTCCTGAATAGGTTAAACGTACAGAAACGTTAGGAATAAAGTGTTACGCAGAGTAATCTGACTACTTCTTTTCCCTCGACTACTACTGACTCCTACTTATAATAGATGGGAGAGTCTATTACCTATACAAGGTGTCTTTCACCATAACACCCGCCTCCTAAAAATTTCATCCGTAGGAGTAAAAAATTTTCTTAATTTTTTATTTTATTTTATTTTATTTTTTTACAGAAAAAGGAAAAAAAACAAAAACAATTCATTTTTTTCTTCCTCCGTATGAGTGCGAAGTCTCTTCGCCAAAAGTTGTTGTGGAGTTATTTCCTTAGTGGAAACTGTATTCGGACTAAATGCGTCCTAAATAGGTTAAACGTACAGAAACGTTAGGAACTTGTAATAAAGTGTTACGCAGAGTAATCGAGTTGTCGTCGCTGACTACTTCTTTTTCCTCGACTACTACTGACTCCTACTTATAATAGATGGGAGAGTCTATTACCTATACATGGTGTCTTTCACTATAGCAGTATCAAAAATAAAAAAGAAGAGGAACTAGTTTCAACACTTAGGCATAAAATTAAAAAGCTATTTGACATTCGGATTTTCAAGAGACCCACTGAATTTCACGTTTTATTTCTTTGGTTTGTCATCTTTCTTCTCTGTTTATGAATATTGGAAAGATCAATACATTTGAAATTCGGACAAAACAACAGTTTTGTAGAACAAATTTTGAAATAAACAAGAAAATATAAGGCTTTTACAAATATGAAAAAAGACAGCAAGTGATTGACAAAGCCTACGCGACACAGAGAGTTGGTTCAGGAGCAGGGTTGTAAACTATCCTTCGCAACTATCCGGTTGGATTCAATGCGGGGGCGATACTGAAAGACCTCTTGCCGCACTGGATGCCTGTCAGCAATCTCCGCTTTCCATTTTCGGTAAATGGTATCGAAATGTGATTGTTTTTGTGGGGGAAACCTGTAACACATTCATGAGATAAGAAGGAGAGTAAGAAGGATAGAAAGGGAGTCGGTGAGAGAGAGATAGAGAGAGAGAGAGAGAGAGAGAGAGATAGATAGAGAGAAGTAGAAACGGAAAACTGTAGATGCTGGGGCGTTCGTCATTTTTTTTTACGGTTGATATTCTAGCACATGTAAATGGAACGTTTTTATATGGATTCACTATTTTTTTTTATCGGCTAAATACTAATCTCTATTTTACCAGATTCTTTTTTAATCTTTACCGAATCTAAAGCGTACGCGTTTATAAAATCTGATGGATAAACTAAATAATATATTATTGTGCAAAATGAATAAGAAAACAGAGTTCAATATCCATTGGCAAGAGAAAAGAAACTGAGAGAAAACAATCATAATGCAGCGATAAAAACGAAGTGTCTTATCTGCCATGAAAATATGACCAGCAGAGACTCATATATATATATATATATATATATATATATATATATATATATATATATATATATATATATATATATGTCAAAGGCTATATCCAGGGCCTACCCACAGCTACACGCAAAAATACGAACGAACCCGCACTTCTTAGAAGATACATGAAAGCTCTAAAAGAATTACCTAACAACATAAACATCCATATATCTACTTCTGATAAAGGCAGGGGAATTGTAATAATGGATAACCACATTTACCAACAGAAGATGAGAGAGCTCATTAACGGAGATAACATCTACGAAAAAGTAAATGAAAATAAAGCTATAAAAGAAACACAAAAAATCACAAGCAACATCAAAAAACTACAGGTTAAATTTTCATATATATATATATATATATATATATATATATATATATATATATATATATATATATATATATATATATAATCATTTATTTGAATATTACAACATAAATTTGTTATAAAATCACTACAAAAATAGCCATTTTGTTTCAACACTTCAGGTGTCCTATCAAGTGATGATGTAGAATATAGAATAAATGGTTTTAAAAGTTTCAAATTAATTAACGATATATATGTATAAAAGTGAAACAGACAGTCTTCCATAAGTGGTAACTTCTATGTTTACCTGTATATTTACACACGCTCTATCTCTGATATTGAGCACTTTATACCATAAATATAGCACATCTTAAGACTATATTTCTTCATATATATATATATATATATATATATATATATATATATATATATATATATATATATATATATATATATGTATATGAAGAAATCTAAATTAAATAATAATAATAAAAACATAAGAATATTAATCTACAACCCAGTATGTCTGAAGATTTTAATTAATTGTTTTAATAATTTTTATCGTTCAATATATATATATATATATATATATATATATATATATATATATATATATATATATATATATATATATATATATATATATACCGGCTGTAACAGCAAAATTGTTCAACTGTTACATTAAGCTCTGAAACGTTGTATCTTAGAAATGATTAAAGATATCTTACTGGAATTCACCGCGGTTTTTATAACACTGTTGGACTCTACTTTGAGCAATAAGAATCTATAATTACTCTCCAAGAGTAACAGAAGAATCGTGATGAAATCGATCATAAACGAAAATGACATGTTCATCATTAATTAATCATAGCTAAGTATCGGAAGCAGTTGAAGGATTGAAATAAAATTCAAATATATATGTTATTCCGGGATTATTTTACAATTTATTCAAGATGATCTACGCCCAATCTAAGCTTCTGTCCTGGAGTAACAAGTTGTCTCACAGTTTTCACGTACGATTTCAGTTTCAAGTCTTTTTTCATTCCTCTTTGAACTGTCATAGTTGAAACTCCTCTCTCTCTCTCTCTCTCTTATGGATTGAATTGGATCTTTTCTAATTGATATCTTTAGCTTTAAGTTGAAATGATGAGCCCTCTTCCTGTTGTGACCTCCTTATGCACTTTTCCTCTCTCTTGTTCCCACTTTTTAAAACGTATTCATCATTCTCTTGATGGTTCTTGAATGAAGATAGAACCGAAGTATGAATGTTGGTACCATTACTGAAGGCCTGAATGATATTTTTCCTCTCGCCTTTGGGAAGACAGTAGAGCTGACACAAAACGATTTTGACCAGCCTGGTCATTACCTAGATAGGTGACCGCTTTTTGCTCTAAGATTGGATATGCGGGTGTTGTAATCGATAATGGCTCGGAATTTTTAATCGTGTGCCAATACCCGTCGGGTTCGTTATATTACCTTACGCATTAATACCTCAGGTATTAACCCACCTCTTCACCCCACCCACTTTTGCTTTTAATTAGTACAACGCAGATTACTTAACTGTAACTATCAAATTCTGATGTTGTTTCCCCGACCACGAAGTTTCTTGGAATTATCCATTTTTCAAGGGGTCTCTTTTTTGAACAATAGACCCATTGAAGAATGAATAATTCCAAGAAACTTCGAAGTCGGGGAAACGACATCAAAATTTGATATTTACAGTTAAGTAATCTTTCTGCATATATTATCAATGCTATATTTTTAACATTAATATTCTTTTGATATTTTTAATATTGAGCAGTATATGAAAATATCTGCTTTACTTTTGAACTATTATATTCTAATTTTTTTTAAGCAATTCACCCCAAGCAAGGAGGGTATGTCACCAGCACGCAAGTGGTTACAGGGGATTGAGAACAAAAGTAAAGAAGCACGTTTGAGGAAAGGATACAGAGAAGGACCTGGAACAAGATCAAGCTATCAGAAGATGCCCATTGGCATTACACTTGATTATTTGAAGATTATTGCTATCAGAGAAGCAAGGAAGGTGAAGGGAGTTCCACAGATGGAAAGTGCGATAGAAGAAGATGTTGGAGTGGAAGAGACCGTTACATTTAACAGTTTCGACAGTGAAAGGGTGAGACCGAGATGCCAGCCTAGTAGCTCGCTTAAATTCATGCAGTCTGAGATGCAGTAGCGCGTCGGAACAGTTGCCATAAAAATACGCGTAGAAGAGACAGAGGGAAGCCACGGCACCGTCTGTGAGAAAACGATGGGTCAAGAGATGCCAGGTCAGGACCTATTACATTGCATATTCATCTTTGGATTTTGTCGAGGGCTCTTAAATCATATATATATATATATATATATATATATATATATATATATTTATGTTATTGTTCACGGTTAGGACCAAGGAAGAACAACACGACCACAAGAGTAGAAATAACAAAGATATATTACACAGAATAATAATACAAGATGTTGAAGGTGTTAGTATAACACCATGTCAGTCTGATTTGGAGTGAACTACTATTGGCTCGACTCGATTCCGTCTCGATATTTAACAACCCTCTCACGTGGGTGGAATGTGGCCGGTTTAATGTGGGCTCACCGAGCCCGTAGTCTCGGCCAAAAATATGCCCATTAGAACCCGTATAAACGGGTTCAGGGACTGTCTACCTCCCCGGACGAAACTTTACCCATCGGCAAAGCCTCGCCCGGGTTCCTCTCTGCCAAAGCAGAGAGTTCGACAGAAGACGCACACAGTCAGAGACTGCTCACGACTCGATTCCGTCTCATTCCTCTCTCTTGAGAGGCGCAGTATTCATAGTGTCAGGAAGAGCTCACTCTCTCGTTATAGGTAAGGTCCCATAACAATATATATATATATATATATATATATATGTATACGCAAATCTGATGACTCATAAATCCTGACAGTAAGATATATATTATGCTACAGGTTTTGTAAGAAAGCTAACCCCTTGCTCTATTGGTATCTGGGTGCAGTGATTTGTAATGTCGGGTAAGTTTAAAGGCTGAGTTAAATAGTTTATTGTAGAGGTTGCAAGGGAAATCAGGCTGCCATCGTTGCAGCGACCTGTGTGACTGACTAAACCAACCTTTTAAAAAGTGAACGCGCGCACATTCTGCACAGGTAGGACTCCTTTTCGCATTTTTTTCCAGGAAGAAGGCTTACGTTCTTTGTGTAACGAACAGCCCATGCCTATTCAATATCAATATTCTCGAAGTCGTTATGTCCGTCGTCAATCAATCAATTACGTTAATGGCTAGCGATTACTTGCATGATACCGAATTATAAAAAAACAAAAGGAAAAAAAAAAAGAAACGGCTTACGTGAATGTAATCCAATCATCTTCATTGTGACGCCTGACGCAGCAGACGAGGACAGTCAAGAAAATCCATATATTACATTTATTAGTCGGATATATATTCACGAGTCTCGGAGTCGCCGAGACGTAAATAAAAAACAGGCAAAAATAAACCAAAGGAACGCTAAAATGGAGAAGAACAAATAAATGAGATCGCAAAGGAAAACATGCAAAAAAAGGTTCGTAAATAAGTATGACTGGACAATTTGTAAAATATACAAGCGTAATTATTTCTCTATCCCGTGACCCGTAGGGGCACCATGTTTAAAAGTAGTGTGTCTTGAGCATGATTGAAAGAGCCCAAACCCTCTCCAGGGCGGTTTTGAATTCAGAGATTTTCTTCTCCTAGATAGATTACCACACAAGTTTATAGAACCCAGGCTGCCCTACTATTTATCCATAGGTGGGAGAAGGGCATGTAAGAGAATGTAATGGACTGGAATTCGAACTCAGCTCTCAAAAAAAATGCTAGATATACATATATATATATATATATATATATATGGATGATTATATATATATATATATATATATATATATATATGGATGACTACATATATATATATATATATATATGTGGATGACTATATATATATATATATATATATATATATCTATATATATAGTCATCCATATATATATATATATATATATATATATATATATATATATATATATATATATATATATATATATATACTGGGTGTAACAGCAAAATTGTCCAATTGTTAGATTAAGAACCATCTGAACCGTTGTATCTTAGAAATGATTATTATCTTACTGGAATTTTTTATACAGCATGCATATATATATATATATATATATATATATATATATATATATATATATATATATATAAATATAAACCTGAACATAGAAGTCAACACTTAGAGGCGACAGTCTGTTTTATGCTAGATGCAATCGTCAGGCATGAAACAGAGTGTTGCCTCTAAGTGTTGACTTCTATGTTCAGTTTTATATTTACACACGCTCTATCTCTGATATTGAGCACTTTATCCCATAAATATAGCACACTTTAAGACTATATTTCTTCATATATATATATATATATATATATATATATATATATATATATATATATATATATATATATATATATGCTGTATAAAAAATTATTTTACAAAATTTGGACCATATAAACGGTCTGGAAACGTAATCTGATACTTATTTGAAAGAACATATTGTAATTTTTCTTAAAGAATTTTCTACAACCACTAAGAAATGAATTCGTAGACTTGAAAGCATTAAAAGTAAAATAAGTAGACATAATACGTCTAAATTATTTAACCAATTGTTTTCCCCCAGAAGTATAACTAGCGGTGTCAGGCTACTGAATGTAATGATTATTGAGTGATTACTGAGTGGAACTATCCTGTCAAATTAGTGTGAATTATTGTGCTTCGATGATATAGGTTTTGATTTAGGATTTACCGGACGTTACGCTAAGCGGCGCTACTAGAAAAAACATTCACAGAAATTGTTATTTATTTTTGTTGATATTTGCTTCTGTGTATATATATATATATATATATATATATATATATATATATATATAGTGATCCACAGACAGACTGTTTCACTGTATCACAGTGAAACAGTCCTCAGTGTGGCTAGACATCCGATCGCTTCAGGCTAGGACCGAAAACCGACCGATTTGCTATCAGTGGGAGATTCTAACTCCTAGGACATCGGTAGAGAGAAAGGCGAATTTTGTGCATTTATTTTTTTATAAACACACCAGTCACTCAGAGAACTCAATCAGCGAAGAGAGTCTTGCATTATCAGCAGTAATATATATATATATATATATATATATATATATATATATATATATATGTGTGTATGTTTATATATTATTATTATTATTATTATTATTATTAGTAGTAGTAGTAGTAGTAGTAGTAGTAGTAATAAAATTCTTATAAGTATAAGACACTATACTCGATGGGAAAACCTTCGGTGTCTTGATTTTCAAATAATCAAACCAATAACGAAGGGGAAAGAAAGGTATAAAAAAGAAAGAACCAAGAACCTGTACGTTAGCCGAAAATAATCGTCCAGGGGGCAAGTCCAAGGCCCAAAGAAAAAAAACAAACCGATACGAGTACGCAAAAAAACTAAATAAAGTCCTCAATACAGTGAGTAGAACAGACCAGCCGGCCTTCCCTGACGATCCGTTTAGGTGAAACCATGGTAGGTTTGTCTGGCTCTCTAGGTCTAACTATGTATATATATATATATATATATATATATATATATATATATATATATATATATATATATATGAGAAACAGGCGTACAAACACTCTCTTTGTCTTTCTTTTATTCTAACCCAAAGAAGCCTGACGGAGAAGACGTTCTCGGCGAAACATGTCGTTTATTGATTTGCTACTTTGTCTCTGAGAATCTATATTTAAAGAAAAAATCATCTTCTAACAAGACATCAAAACAAAGAAACTTTCGTTCTTCTTTTTCTTTCTCTTCTATGTAACGTGTCCCTTCAGGACGTTGGCGATCATTTTTCTGCACAAGTTCCTTCCTTTTGTAACTTATTAATTTTTGTTATTTTGCTATCTCTCTTAATCCCTATACTGCCATCTATATACACAAATTTCTTAGGCTTGGCGCTGATTTACTCTGTCCCTCTTGTATTCAATATCTCCTGGAAGTGTCAATTTTTTCAAGCCAGTTTTGCTCATTATGTTCTCGTGAAATGTAAGCTCTCCATTTCGGATTCTGAATATTCCTTTTTGTTTCCATTTTCTCCAAAAACATCGTCATTGTTCCGACCACGGATATACCTTTTTATCTCTACTGTAAATCAAAACTTTGTTTACGTTTGGCTAAAGTCTACCTTTTTAAAAAATCTAGTTTAAACTTGACCAAGGGTTACCTTTTGGAATCTATTTAAATTCTTCGGACTATTGTACTCTTCTTTGTTGCCATATTTATCACAACTTTTCGGCTATTGTACGCTCCGGCCTTCTTCCGGTAGTTGGAATGTCGAACTGAACCCTCTATTTCGTTTGCTGGGGTAGACTGCTAATAGATGTCAGTTATCTCCTCTTAATTCACCTCTTCAAATTCTCCACTGCCTTAACCAGGTATTGAACTCACAACTCTTTGGGTCCTGTCATTGGATCTAACCAACGCCATTTGTCCTTGAGGACATCTGTGTATGGATTTCTGGGGCTTATAAACTTCATTCCTTCAGCCATCATTTTTTTACCAGTGCTCATATTACAATTTTTGGTATTATCATTGCATTGTTTTTAACAGAGCTCATATTGCAATTTTTTATATTACATATTTTTTTTTAACAGAGCTCATATTACAATTTTTGGTGTTATCGTTGCATTTTTTTTTACCAGTGCTCATAATACAATGTTTGGTGTTGTCATTTCATTTTTTTTAACAGAGCTCATATTGCAATTTTCGTTGTTATTATTGCTTTTCTCTGGCAATTCTTTATTATTGGTTCCCATATTGTATTCATTTCTATGCTTGGTCGGCTCAGCGTATATGCTGATTCCTTAAGTTTACGAATTTTCCAATGATGTTCTTTGTCTATGATTTTAACCTGATCCCACAGAGTGTGGTGATCTCCTTTTCTCTTTATGTGGTCAGCCACGCCTAATTTTTCCTGTTCCCCTCGTGTTACAGCTTTCAGGTGTTCTTGAAGCCTTACCTTAGTTGGGTACGGCCTGTCTCCCTTTTATATTTCTTTCCGCAGCTGCAGAGCATGGCGTACACAGTGTCTTTAGTCATATTCTCTTATTTTTGAATTTATTTTAAATTGGAGGCACGGTGGAGTAATGGCTCGGAGCCAAGTTCGAATTCCAGTCGAATCCATTACATTGTGCTAATACCTTTGGGAAAGGTATGAATCTTCTTCTTCTCCTCTCAGATATGGATAACCTTGGATGGCAACTGGCCGACTGCAGAAAGAAATGGTAACTTACTTCGGTAAAAATCTGCTTCGTCAGGCATGTATCAACAGATACCGGATCGCCTAAGCGGGTATTACACATAACTGACTGTAAAACAAACTAAGGTCTAGCTTTTTGAATCTTTTGTAAACCATAACCATCTTACTTTTTTTAAACTAGTGTAAACCGGACCAAGGTCTATTTTCTTTCAATCTAATCGAAAATGGACCAGCACTTAGCTTTTTGAATGTATCGTAAACCGGACTAAGACCTGTTTTTAAATTTAGTATTAAATGGACCAAGGATTGCTTTTGTAATCTAGTGGAAACCAGACCAATGCCAAGCTCATTTAATTTACTTTAATCTGTACTACGGGTTATCTTTTTGAATTTCTTATGAACTGGACTAAGGCCTAACATTTTTTTTTGATCTTGCGTAAAACGGACCAAGGAATATCTTTTTGAATCTACTGTAAACTATTCTAAATCATAGCAATTTGAATCGATTGTCAACCGCTCTATGGCCTACTTATTAAAAAATCTAGTTTAAACCGTGCCTCTGTCTAACTTGTTGACTCTAGTGGGAAACAGATCTATGACATCGTTTTTTACCCAGGTCTAAACCGGAACTATATCTATTTGTTTATTAATGCGATTTGTTTTCTGTCTTCTAAGACATATAGCCAATTTTGAGTTTCCAGCAAGTAGTGGGTAAATTAGGTAACTTAAAAAATCACAATTCTTTTAGCAAATCCAATGTTTTCGCGGTATAATACGCATGGTGAATTTTTTAAAAACAATCGTTTAAGTTCTGTCCAGAACAAAAATATTGTCCTTTGAATAGGACGTTATTTGTACCACAACACCAAGTCTCAATTGAGACCACTGAGGCTGAAATTTTTCATTGAATGTCCACACCAAAATGGCTTTTAACAAACAATTCAATTACGAATCAATTGGGAATTTATACAGCGGAGGAAGAAGTGTTCGTGACATTGCATATAATGAGGCTGGCTGTTTGGAAAATCTTGTGCATGTGTGAGCGTCGTTTGTTTTTTGTTTTTGTTTTTGTTGTTGCAATGACTCAGCTGCAATTGGCCCGTTACGAGCCTAGGATAGATTAATACTGTCAAGCTAAGACGTTCCTAATCGTGAAATGGTAAACGTCATGTAAAACAATAAAAAAAAAAAATATCTTAAGTTGGATTGACTCACTATCATTGGTAAACGGATATGGTGTTGCCTTGGGAGCTTATACCAGGCATCAGGTTAGTTGACAGGGTACAGCTTCTTCCAGTCAAACGCTTGTGACTTAAAAATTACCCTTCGATCAGATCGTTACCCTCAAGTAAAAAAACACGACAATTTCTAGCAATGAACCAGATTTTATTCTTGTGTTGTTGGCATCTCAGGCCCACCCTTTCACTGTCGAAACGGTTAAATGAAGCCGTCTCCTCTACTCCAATAGCTTCATGTCTCGCACTTCCCGTTTGTGGAACTCCCTTCCTTTTACTGGATTCGCTGGTAGCTATAATTTCAAACGATTGAAATATAATGTCAATCGTCATCTCCAGATGCCCTGATCTATCCCCCGCGGGATGTTACCTGTGAAAAAAATACATTTTTTTTGTCTTAGGGTGTTGAATATTAATATTGGCATTAAAGGGAGATTACTTGTTCTTTTTTATATATAAAAATAAATAAAAACAAACCGTAATTTAAATTAAAAATAAACTATATCAACGTATTTGAGCAGGTATTTACTTTTACGGCTACATGTAACCATAAATTCATTTCTCTTGTTTAATAAGGTAGGGTTTTTAAAGTGTTTTCAGATCTACATTTTTTCAACAGTGCATAAAGCATCTATTTCATTTCCAGTTATAAGATTTGGCTCTTGCTATAATATACCAGGTGGTGAAAGTTTATCATCTTCCTTTAATTGCCAGAAATATTTGGAGAGCAGTGCTGTTTTTGTATTTTATATTCCCTAAAGTCCTCAGATGATGGTAGATACAAAATTTACAAGGATCTTCAATAGCTCCAAAATAAAATTTAACAAACTTACCGGGATGTATGTTCGCTCCGTATACAATATTTTCATTCATATATTGACCATTGAAGGGACAGATCATATTTTTTCGGCATTTGCATTTGCTTATATAAAAAATGATATTGGCAATATTTTAAATATATTTGTTGAATATAATGTTGTTCTGTTGGGATATGGATGTGTCTATGTTAACAATGCAGTTATAGCTGTAATATTTACATTATTCCGACTATTGGCCTCATCTTTGTTGCTATATTTATCACAACGTTTCGGCCGTTGTACGCTCCGGCCTTCTTCAGGTGGTTGGAATGTCGAACTGAACCTTTTATTTCGTTCGCTGGGGTAGATTGTTCTAGTTCCACGTGCCATGTCTTTAGTTCCTGTCACTGGATCTAATTAACGCCTTTATCCACTGTGCCATGTGTCTTTAAAGAGTTGTCAGTTCACTACCTGGTTAAGGCAGTGGAGAACTTGGAGAGGGGAATTAACAAGAGATAACCGATAACTGACATCCATTAGACAAGCTGCCAACAAAGATTAGTCTGAATAATGTAAATGGTGTACATAATACCTTATCTCAGAAATATAGACAGATGCTGAAGACCGCAGCGTACAAAGGCCGAAACTTTGTGATAAATATGCCAACAAAGATGAGGACAATAGTCCGAATAATGTAAATAGGGTACATAATACCTCATCTCAGAAATATAGCCAGATACTAAAGGGCTGAAACGTTGTAATAAATATGGCGACAAAGATGAAGACGATAGTCCGTATAATGTAAATAATGTACATAATACCTCATCTCAGAAATATAGACAGATACTGAAAGGCCGAAACGTAATAAATATGGCGACAAAGATGAGGACAATAGTCCGAATAATGTAAATAATGTACATAATACCTCATCTCAGAAATATAGACAGATACTGAAAGCCCGAAATGTAATAAATATGGCAACAAGATGAGGACAATAGTCCGAATAATGTAAATAATGTACATAATACCTCATCTCAGAAATATAGACAGACACTG
Organism: Acanthosepion esculentum; assembly: GCA_964036315.1. Classification (NCBI taxonomy): domain Eukaryota; kingdom Metazoa; phylum Mollusca; class Cephalopoda; order Sepiida; family Sepiidae; genus Acanthosepion; species Acanthosepion esculentum. Next base: position 62,683,692 of record OZ038514.1, on the reverse strand, counting down.
AAAGGCCGAAACGTAATAAATATGGCGACAAAGATGAGGACAATAATCCGAATAATGTAAATAATGTACATAATACCTCATCTCAGAAATATAGACAGACACTGAAAGGCCGAAACGTTGTAATAAATATGGCGACAAAGATGAGGACAATAGTCCGAATAATGTAAATAATGTACATAATACCTCATCTCAGAAATATAGACAGACACTGAAAGGCCGAAACGTTGTAATAAATATGGCGACAAAGATGAGGACAATAGTCCGAATAATGTAAATAATGTACATAATACCTCATCTCAGAAATATAGACAGACACTGAAAGGCCGAAACGTTGTAATAAATATGGCGACAAAGATGAGGACAATAGTCCGAATAATGTAAATAATGTACATAATACCTCATCTCAGAAATATAGACAGATACTGCAGTTATTACCTGATTTAAACATAATTTTTTACCTTGGTTAAAATGCTTATGGATTAAATTTATGAAAATTCTTCCGATGTTAGTTTGAGCATAACGATTAAAGTATGGATTAAACCAAATGATGTTTCATTTACCGGCTTTCAATTTATTTTTACCTTTGTTTTTTTCTTCTAAATCCTCTAAATTAACTTTATGGTTGATTAGTTTTAAAGCTTTGATATATTTAATTTTATTATTATCAAATATTGCCTTCTTGCTGGAGTTGGTAGATATATATCCTTGACAGATTTCATTAAAAACGACTTTTATTTAGTTTTTTTTTACATAATTTCTCGTGCGATCTAATAATGTTTTTTCTTTTCAGATGATAAATTATATAAAAACTGTGCGAATGTTCTTTTAGCCATTTTCAAGGATTATATTTTAACTGTGTAGAATTAGAAATAGTTTGTTATATGTATGTTTTATAAAATGTTTCAAAACACGGTCAAGATATTATGTCCATGTTCAAAATTGATATTATTAAGTGTTCGTTTGTTTGTTTTTATTAGTAAGGCTTCCATTATCTTTAGTCTTTTTTTGCATGTGGATGATGCTATTTCTAATAGTTAAAATATAATAATGAAATGTGCATATATATATATATATATATATATATATATATATATATATATATATATATATATATATATATATATATATATATATAACATTAACATTCTTTTTATAGATACAAGTATTTAAGTAAATGCTCTGTTTATAATAAACAGTATTAAATAACATTTACCGGCCTGAATGTCCGAGGAATTTTCATAGAAAATATTCGTCCTTTCGTCTTCAAATCAATAAAATTTTTATAATTTCCGGTTGCATTGGCATAAGACGACGAATTATATTTATATATATATATATATATATATATATATATATATATATATATATATATATATATATATATATAGGAGATAACGATATATGCACTTTTTTATATTTCAAGAACAATTTTCAGGGAACGAATTATAGCATAGGGGAAAAAGATTTTGTACTTTAGCGTTTCATCGCACTACGATTATGCAAGAACAAAACTTTTAAAACTTTAGCAAAATCAAGAGACACTGGAGATTTTACATTTAAAAATGATTTATTTTCTAATATGTGTTTTGTGTATATAATCTAGCCGACTTCAATTAGAATTCATGCATTTTTTGTTTGTGTTTTCATTACTTTTGCAATTAAATTTTGCACTTGGTAATAATAGAATGTTGAAACGTTATAAGAAACTAGATGCAAGCATAGTAGGCACGATCTTGTGATTATATATATATACATATATAATATATATATATATATATATGTGTGTGTGTGTGTGTATATATATGCGTATGTGTGTGTCTGTGTATGTATATTATAATATATATATATATATATATATATATATATATATATATATATGGGTGTGTGTGTATTTATATGCCTATATGTGTGTCTGTGTATGTATATTATAATATATATATATATATGTGTATATATATGGGTGTGTGTGTATATATATGCGTATATGTGTGTCTGTATATGTATATTATAATATATATATATATATATATATATATATGGGTGTGTGCATATATATATGCGTATGTGTGTGTCTCTGTATGTATATTATAATATATATATATATATATATATATATATATATATATATATATATATATATATATATATATAATATTATGTACAGTATTTGACGGCATGTAAGGCGCACTTTTTTTTTTAATAAAAATATCTTCTCGTCGTCTTATATACCATATGTAGGTTTAAATTTCGCGAAAGCCGGCCGAATTTAGCTACCTGACAACTCCTGTTAGGTTAGACTTTAGAGTAACTTTCATATACCTATTGTCATTATTTAAAAGACTATTATTCAGATTAAAAGTGTTATCACTGATAATACCCATTATATTAATTTCATCACTTTTAATATTAGTACTTTGTTTCACTAAAATTACATGCAATAAATTCAAATTAATAGTTTTCTTGCGATAACTTCCGGTTGCATTGGTATAATTTTATTCGGAATTTTTATATCCTAATTATTCCACTAAGTCATTTACAAGATGCAGGTTGTACACAGTATATAAAGGAAATTTTTAACTGAATTTCAATGGTAATTGTACTGTTTTGCTCAACTGTAATAATTGCTTCATTTTTGTTTTGTTTTCTTACCTTTGGATATAATAAAATTTTTATAGGCTCGTGTTATTTTTTTCCTATTATATCTCGTTTAATTGTAATCATGGCCTGAATAGAGCCTACGCTGTACCATTTACTAATAATTTTAATAATTACGGTTACACAACGACATGCTTATCTAGACGACTTACGTTACACCTATCTGATTTAGAATTACTTTCATATAACTATTGTCATTATTTAAAAGTCTATTATGTATATTAAAAGTGTTATCATTGATAACATTCATTATATTAATTTCATCACGTTTAATATTAGTATTTTGTTTCACTAAAATTATGTGCAATAAATTCATATATATTTGTAAAATATATTTGTTGCATTAATATTTTTCTTGCGATAACTTCCGGTTGCATTGGTATGAATACAATCAGATTTTTTATATCTTAATTGTTCCATGATAACAATATTGATAATGAGTATCAGAGTTTTGAAAACGAAGAAGAGGAATTTTATTGATTTGCAAATGAATAAAAGTTTTATGGCAATTGTACTGTTTTGCTCAATTGTAATAATTGCTTGTTTTTTGTTTTGTTTTCTCACATTTAGATATAATAAAGTTTTATAGGCTCGTGTTCTTTTTATCCTATTATATTTCGTTTAATTGTAATCATGGCTTGAATAGAGCCTACGCTGTATCATTTAATAATAATTTTAATAATTACGTTTACACAACTACATGCTTATTCAGACGTCTTACGTTATACCTATCTGATCACAGATCCATTAAAACCCATTTAAACACACACACAAATTTACCGGACTCCATTAGAAACATACTAGCAGAAAACACAAATATATTAACTACATCCACCTTTAAAAAAAATAAAAAATAATGGAGAGCTTTAATAATAAAAAAGAAAAAGCCAACTCTTAAGAATATTAACTACGAACAAGGCCACAATGTGCTAACCATATTCGGAAATTAAAACATCCCTACTACACACTAAGACATACATATAATCCACACACCCAAAAATCGAATCATCCTTGATAATGGCTAAAGGTATAGCCGAAAGCGCTCGTATATATAAAACATTTGGACAGTTCTTACAAAACCCTTTGTCCTGTAAAGATAGCTCTTTTTTGAACACAAGAAAAATTAAATAAAAAGATTAACCGTAGTAACTTGTCTGTCGTTTTTAATGAAACATGCATAAAGGAAGGATTGCTGCTTATATATATATATATATATATATATATATATATATATATATATATATATATATATATATATATATATAAAAAGGATGAAAGCTGTCCAAAGCATACTATTACGGTCTCCTCAGGTGGTTTGTTCAAGCTGAATATTCTTTTTTAATATTAAACAGCACAGCTCTTCAAGTCTGGTCTTCCGATTTTGTATTGAGTACTTTTAATACGTTCAGTTTTAACAAACATTTAACTATTTGTGTTACTCTGGCATATATATATATATATATATATATATATATATATATATATATATATATATATATATATATATATATATATATAATGAACAAAATACCCAAAATATTTCATTATATATCCTGTGCATACCGTATTTTTATAGATACAAATAATTAAATAAATGTACTGTTTATAATAAACAAATATAACTACATTTATTGCTTTAAATGTCCGAGAATTTTCAGAGAAAACATACGCTTTGAGTAGATCTAATTGTACGAGATAAATCCTAATGGAAATTTGTAGTTCAAATACAGTAATTAGATCATGCTATCCAGACACTTTCACAGTAGCTAAATAGGATAGAATGTGAGGCTATATGACGGGTCCGTGTAGGATAACTAATTCAGTTATGTGCCATGCGTGATACACGCTTAGGCGATCATGTATTGTTCGATACATGACTGACGAGGCAGATTTTTTTTCCCGTAGTAGGTTGCCATTTCTTTCTGCGGTAGACCAGTTGTCATCCAAGGTTATAGGACGCTGTCTGTCCTGCTATTTACCCATAAACTGGTGCGAGGAGAAGAAAAGGATTCATACCTTTCCCAAGGGTCAATCAGTTATGTGCCTTGCGTGATACACGCTGAGGCGATCATATATCTTTAGATACATGACTGACGAGGCAGATTGTTTTTCCAGCAGTTGTTGCCATTTCTTTCTGTGGTAGACCAGTTACCATCCAAGGCTATAGAACCTGATCTGTCCTGTTATTTACCGATAGCTGGCAGGGGGAGTAGCAGAGGATTTATACCTTTGGAGCGAATTCGATCTCGGCTCTCCGATTCCCCAATCCGAATCGTTATTCATTACTTCACCGTGCTTCCCGGGTATGATACAGTTTCGATTCCTATCGGAGGACACATGTTTTTCTTGGACGTTCAGGTCGGTTAATGCTGTTAATTCTGTTGATTATAAACAGAGCATTTACTTAAATATTTGTCTCTGTAAAAAGAATGTATAAACAGAATATATATATATATATATATATATATATATATATATATATATATATATATATATATATGTGTGTGTGTGTGTGTGTATGTATTTGTGTGTGTGTGTGTGTGTGTGTGTGTGTGTGTGTGTGTAGTGGAATCCTTCACTTGGCGCATTTTGTGTCGCTGTGGTCATCACTGCCCTCCATTTTCCACTTGTGGTTCATGGGGACATTCAAAGCAGAATACTGCAGTGGCTGGCCGGTTCCTTTTGCACCGGGGAGTTTCAGGTTAGCCTGCGCCTCCAGTCAGATCTTCCCCCGCTCACTGTTGCCCCCCGAGGCGCAGTTTCTATGCCCATACTGACGACTGGTCGATTGTTGCTTGGCACAGGTGGGTGGGGAGAAGCGTTCTCCTTTACCGGCCAGGGGAACCCTTTCGAACCACCGTCACACAGCTTAGCCGACAGATCGATGCCGTTGACCAGAGTGTGGCCGTCGCAGTATCCAGACGGCTCCTTGAATTTCTGTGTACGCCTGCGCACCCCAATTCACCTGCAATGTTACTATGACTAGTTAATAATATAACAACGTTTATTCTTTTTTATCAACTTCCGTATTTTACGGAACGTTTTTTTCTGTTCCTCGTTTCCATTTAATCGCTTCATCACAGCGATGAAGAAACCTAAATTTCTTTAAGCTGCCTCCTGCACGCACGCCACGGATCTCGACAAGTAATCGTTCAGGTATGACATTTTGCGTCAGTAAATGACATTTGATGGCATCTATATCATTTAATGTAAAGTTTACCCAGTGTGTGACGAGGGCAATTTTATGTTTCTTTAAAAAAAGAAAAAAGAAAAAGAGACCGTATATACTCGCATATCAGGCGACCTTTGAAGACATAATTTTGAAGCTAATTCGACTAAAATAAATGGATATATAGTTTGGTCAACGACGGAGCCAAGACCAGCAGTACATACGCTAATATAATATCTCGTGTATGAAGCGACCATCTTAAAATTATCTTAAAAATAAGTCACATGATACACGAAAATATACGGTATATATATATATATATATATATATATATATATATATAATGTAATTTTGAAGCTAATATGACTAAAGTAAATGGATATATAGTGGGGTCGAAACTTTAAATCGCTTTATTAGCTTTCTTATCTGTCTAAATTTATGAGATGAGGTATTGTAATTATTTACACTATTTACATTGTTAGGACTGTTGTCCTCATCTTCATTGCCATATTCACGACGTTTAGACCGTTGTACGCTCCGGCCTTCTTCTATATCTGTCTATATTTCTGAGATGAGGTATTGTAATTATTTACACTATTTACATTGTTCGGACTGTTGTCCTCATCTTCGTTGCCATATTCACGAAGTTTCTGCCGTTGTACGCTTTCGTGCAATGCATTGAATTGTGAATTCAATACCTAGCTGCAGAGTTGAGTTAATTTTTTTTCTGTGCGCCTATGCAAATATTTTTTCTGTGTTAATTTTAATAGTTACGATAGCTTTGTATATAATGTTATTGCTTAGACATTTATCGTTAAGTGGGTAAATTTCATTGTTTCTGCACATACGTTTGTGTTGTTTTACTGGATGTTATTTTCATTGTTGCAATTGTTATTGATTTTTGCTGATTATTTTTTATTGTGCTTCATTATTATTTTCTTCGTGTCCTTGAATGGACTATCTGAAGTTCCACGAGATCTCTTGCCCGATGGGTACTCTGAAAAGAGGATCTGTTTTGGTAGACGGATGTCTGGATTTCAGAAAAGGTGTCCTGATGGTTTCTCGGCTTTCTACCTTTGCGCGGAGTGGAACATCGTTGTTCGCGATCGGGACCGCAGGATTTGACGAAGTTTCATTTGATGGAATCTTTTAAATTTGCAAATATAACTCTTGTTTATTACACATTGAATTACGTCAATTGGCATCTTCTATAATCTGCTTAAACATTTCCGTGAAGTGAATGAATATTCATGAGCGTTTCTTTAAGTTTGAAAAATTACGATATTTCTACTTTCGTTTATAAATACCTGCTGCAAAATAAATTCTTTATATTATCCATCTGAGGACGAGACACACCGGCTAATAAAAGTTTTCCTTTTCTTTTCATTTACACGAACCGAACACACACGCACGCAAGTGCGCATAAACGCGCGCACACACACACACGCACACACACATATATATATATATTCTGTTTATACGTTCCTTTTATAGATACAAATATTTAAGCAAATGCTCTGTTTACAATAAACAGATTTAAGATCATGTACCGGCCTGAACGTCCTCCGACAGGAGTCGAACCTGTATCCTACACGGAGTAATGGATAGAGGCTCGGATTGAGGAATCGGAGATCCGAGTTCGAATTCCAGTCGAATCCATTATGTGCTAATTTACATTCTAATGCCCTTGAGAAAGGAATGAATCCTCTTCTTCTCCCTCCAGCTATGGGTAATTATTAGAGCAGATTGGATCTTATAACCTTGGATCGATGCTAGTCTAGGTGAAGGACAAATCTGAATTCAAAATTTACGGAAGGATGTTTGGGGACCTTGTGGCACGTACTGCAACAGGTCTCTATATTCAGTCCTTCAAAAAGTGTGTGGTTGGTTCTGCCCAATGCCTTCACAACTATAATCAAATGTGCTGGTGTCTGGCTGTCGGGAGAGTGCACCAGATTATATATATATATATATATATATATATATATATATATATATATATATATATATATATATATATATATGTTGCACAGAATAGAAATCAAAATCTACCCCATTCGAATAGCTATTTCAACCAACAAGTCCTATGGTGTTGACATTGACAACTGAAAAGAAAAATAGCTATTTGAATGAGGTAAATTTGGATTTCTATCTATGTAATTTTATACTATTAGGATTCACTTGGCTTATATACCAACGGATTACTACACACACGCACACACGCATATATATATATATATATATATATATATATATATATATATATATATATATATATAATATAGAAAAAACAACTGAAAAGTTGCAAATTAAAAAAAAATTGAATGTTTTTTGTGAAAGTATTTATAATATTTTTATATATATATATATTTGATAGTTCAGATCGGCCCCGATCTTTCATCAGAAATGGCTGTTTTCAGAAGTTTGTTTACATTAAGTAGCGTCCGTCGCTTAATGTAAACAAACTTCTGAAAACAGCCTTTTCTGATGAAAGATCGGAGCAGATCTGAAATATCATATATATATATATATATATATATATATATATATATATATATATATATATATAAATACTTTCACAAAAAAATACATTAAATTTTTTTTTAATTTGCAACTTTTCAGTTGTTTTTTCTATATTATTTACATATTAAGAAAGTATACGTGGCTTCTCATTATGCTATATATATATATATATATATATATATATATATATATATATATATATATATATATATATATATATATATAGGCTGCGATGAATAAAATGTCATCTAAATTACGCAAAGATGGAAATTACACTGACATCGTATTTTAACAGATATATTTACCAAAATTACATAAAAATATCTTGAAATAATAAAGTGTAAATGTCTTCAATAAAATCGCAACTGGCTTCAACCCCGGCCTCCAGACGACCGGTATTTTCTGCATCTCTTCTGGACAGTCTCCTTGTTTAAGTTGTGAATGCTGCCATAATCCTTTCCTCTAGTTCGTCTTTGATGCTACAAGAATTTTTGTTGGTCTCTCGTCCAAGTATGCCCCACAGATAATAACAAAAGAGTTGCATTCTGGGTAGTTAGGTGGTAAGATGTAAGAAGTAATATGGTTGCAGAAATTGTCTGACAACCATGACTGGATTATACTGCTTGTGTGGCAGGGTGTAGTGTCTTGTTGCTAGACATAGGGTCTTCCAGCAGCCACACTCTTGACCAAAGGTATCATTACCGCCTGAAGGCATTTGAAGTAGGTGTCTGTGTTGAGTCTGAGGCTCTAACCAACAAATTCGGGAGTTCTCTTCTAGTCAGAACTATCAGAGTGAGTTTTCCTACCTGCCGTACATTAGTAATCACCATTGGACTCATCCAACTCTTTTCGAATCCTGTGCATTGTTATCAGATTGGCACCCCAAAATCTGAAATATTAGTATTGGAACATCCAATAAAAATGCCAAGCAGTATAGCATGACTTTTCTAAATTTCTGGCGGAGGGAATTGCGTCATGGTGTTCTTTTTTTCCTCACAGACGGTGACCAACTAACTCTGTGCAAACGACAAATTCGAGAACGAACAACGCATATGCAAGAAATTAAAAATATACCTATCACACACACACTCTCTTTCTCTCTCTCTCTCTCTCTCTCTCTCTCTCTCTCTCTATATATATATATATATATATATATATATATATAATTGGGTTGTGTTGAAGAATATAATTGGCTAAGGTACATGAGGAAACGTCACGGTTGTAGCCCATGTATCTTTCGATGTCGCATTACCACTCGGAATTTAACAAAAACACACTGAAATGTCTACCTGAAGATGGTCGTTCGGAACGACTGAAAGCCCGGCTCGTAGAAAAAATAAGACCTGATAAACCCGGAATTTATGAACAAGGATCACACCATTCATTAACAGATTCGAAGTTGATTGTATTTTATTAGTAAATATTGTTTGTGAGAGTGATTCTCGCCGTATAATTAGCTTCAGTATTTGTTTTTCGTTTGAATGATTTACGTTACATAAATTGAATACGCACTACAAAATCGATATATATATATATATATATATATATATATATATATATATATATATATATATGTATGTTTGTGTGTGTGTGTGTGCCTGTATTCATTGATGCATGTTTCATTAAATAATATAGACAAGTTTTGTCCGTTTATTTTATGCAAATTCCTTTCATATCGCCTGATAAGCTTAATAACATTATCATTGAAAGACGAAAGAAAATCGCCATATTGATCCGCAAAAAAAGAGCTCGCTGGATTTATTATTACAGAGCAATATGATTAATAAACAATAAAATCCCAAATTACCTCATATGGAGAATAAGCTTATTTCGCCAGACGAAAATATAGGTCGTCTCGTCTGTCTTAAAAGATATATATATATATATTCTACTTGAATTGATTCTCGTTTTTCAACGTATGAGATTCAAGCAACTCCGTTCCTAGGGAACGACAGTCAGACTGCTGTACATATGTGATTTTAGACGAAGATATCAGTCGTCTGTCTTCTCAACCCCGGTGCGGACAGATTTCGTGTCTCTACTATTGGAGGCGAGGCAGAAAATAGAGTTTAACTGTGAAAGCTAAAAGTTTCAGTCAGACAAAAATGACGAGACGGGAGTCAGGGGAGGGTGAAAGGTATTTGTCTTAAAGGGAAGAAATTTAATAAAATTAAACCCGAATATTAACCTTATGACATGAGTACGCGCGGAACCTGTAATGTTATAAAACTCCTAACAGTCTTAGAGATAGGTGTGACTTATGTTTAGAAGAAAAAAATAGAATAATACAATACAATAATAAAAGTCAACTATTGAATCAGAGGAATGAATTAGTAATAGAATGACGACGTAAAAACAAATTCAAATAACCATAATATAGGTTTAACTTAATTAGCTACTATATTTCCATAATAGTCACTCCCCTCTAACTCTTCGAATGTCGAAAGTTGTTGAGGGGTCCTCCCCATTTTACACGGATGGACTCACCCAGGGTATACATATACTAATGCTAGTTGGATACCCGAGAGAGTGAAAGGTCGAACATAGAGACACAGTCGGGAGAGGTCGAACATAGTCGAACGTCGAAAGGAACGAGCGCACGAACGTAGCGAGCAATAGTCTCAGTGCTATATTTATGGGATAAAGTGCT
>OZ038514.1:62640195-62667695 GCA_964036315.1 Acanthosepion esculentum | reverse complement strand
TGCCTCTCTCTACTCTATCGTTATTTCCATGGCAAATGTTCAGACGGGCTACATTCCTTAGTTCTGCCAGTTCAGACCTTTACAAGCTAAGCCTCTCTCTACTCTATCGCTCTTTCGATCGCAAAAGTTCAGACGTAAAAAAATGTAAATAGCAGGGGCACTTGACCATATGTGCCAGCAACTTTCTATACATGGAGGAATGGTAGACTTATAGATATGTAAGATAGATTCTGGAGAGAAAAATTGTCTCGCCCGACATAGTGAACCGACTTTCTTAGCAGCTAATCTAGCAATGGATTCAATGTAGTCTTTCTACTTAATATCAGCTGCAAATGTAAACAGAGAAAAGATGCTGAATATAAAACAGAATTGTATAAATATATAAACGCAATCAGAATACAGTCTTTAAGGAAATGTCACAAGGAGACATTACTAGTAGCTCTGCATGAGTTTGCTGAACGAAAAGAAATTCTCAGTCTCTCCTCTCTTCAACCAATTTGAAGTATTGGCATCTACTGCAGATAAAGCAGAGTTATTTACCCGAGAATTCTCTTCCAACTCCAACTTCGACTCCTCTGGAGTATCTCTGCTTGATTTGTCCCCTAGACCATAGTCTCTACTGCGTGTTAATGCATATAACTCTGGCCGTAGTATCTGCTTTCATTTCTAAACTAGATCCGCAGAAGACTTGCTGATTCAACGGTATCTATGCAGGTGTCCTAATGACATTTACTCATGAACTGTCTGCTGCCCTCTTCAAATTTTACAATAAACGGCTCGTTGCTTTTTGCTTTCAAGCACCTTGGCGGTCCTATTCTGTAGTTCTAGTTTTTAAGAACTCCGGAGAATATACTTATCCCTTAACGTATCGTTCGATTAGTCTCTTGCCTTTTTTTTGGCAAGATACTTGAGGCTCTAATCAATACCGATTTGGTTAAAGATCTCACTTCACACAGCCGGATATACAATATGGCTTCTTGGATCCTGTTCGTTTACTGTCTTTTCTTCAGTAAAGTCTTCTCATTCTCTTTGACTCCTTGTAATCCTTTGTTTCTTGATGACATTAAGGAATACACTGGATAAGTTGAAGTATGATTAGTTTTATCCAAGGTGATAAAGAAAAAATCAAATATTAGCGTAAAATAGTGGGTCATTTTTTTATTGATTGATTTGTTTTTTTACGGCTTACCAACCCTTTGCAGATTACTTAAAGCCGAAAATTTTTTTGGATTTTAAGGTTAAGTGGATTCTTATTATTTTTGCATTAATTATTTTTTTTTTTAGATAACAATGATTTTTCCAGATAATCTTCTCGGATTATCTTTTTCCGCTGACATGATGCGGGAAGATTATATTGAATCAATTTCTAGTTTTCCTGACAGATAATTTCGTTTACTGTGTTGTGCTTTATAATTTTCCTACACCAGAATCAATCTTACATATTTATAAGCCCACTCTTTGAGTATTATATACAATCTTTAAAGATTTAAATACAATGCCAATCGTCATTTTTTTCTCTTCCTTGAAAAACAAAAAAAAAAATTTTAGTCAGGTTTAAAATGTGAAATCATCTTACCCCGGCTCACTGTCTATATTATAGCGCTTCTTTTTTTTGCTCTGACCACTTATTGCTGCCTTGATGTTTCCTAGTACACCAACGATACGTTACGGTCGATAAAGCGAGGGACTATCTTAGAGCATGAAAGATTTACTGACTGAATATGAACGAGGATTGGAGGAGAGAATTTGTTTGTTCGTGTCGGGGAAACTAATGTTAATGGCTGCGTGACTCATCAGGAGAAATACACATTCCAATCATTTCTTTTGTTTTCTAATATGAAATATAATTCTACTTAAACCTATGAAAAAGAACTTACGAACACGAATTAGAAAGACGATTACTTTACAGTGCATGAGACCTTGTTTGATTTCAACGAGAGCTTACCACAGTTTATCAATGACGAAAAAGAGTCGGGAATTTTCTTCTATAAGAACAAAAAAAATACTGCAAGAAATATATATATATATATATATATATATATATATATATATATATATATATATATATATATATATATATATATATTTTGAACGATAAAAATTATTAGAAAAATCAATTAAAATCTTCAGACACACTGGGTTGTAGATTAATATTCTTATGCTTTTATTATTATTATTTCATTTATATTCCTCGACTAGTTTCGACCAACATGGCCATCATCGGGAGAGAAAAAAATGTCTCTGCTTGCTATAGCAGTAAACTACAGAAATGAATGTCTTGTTGAAGAAAACGAACGTTTGTCTGTAGTTTTCATTTGTTTTTTTATTGTTTATTTTTTTATCTTTTTAACATTCCTTGTGTTGGTCAAACAGTCTCTTTTAAGTTGTCATTTGAGATAAGAGCTATATTCCCTTTTTTTTCCGGTCAGTTCAGTAGTTTATTTGTGTTTGGGGAGGGGATGGTAAGTGTGTTTGTGTGTGTGTGTTTGTGTGTGTGTGTTTGTGTTATTTAGTTTAGTGTGTGTGTTATTTAGTTGTTTAGTCTCTGGTAAGTGTGTGTGTGTGTGTGTGTGTGTGTGTTATTTGGTTTTTAAGGGAGTGAGTGAGTATATGTGTTAGCTTGTATATTGCTGTGGGTGTGTGTTATCATTTGGCTCATTAGGAAAGTGAGTGAGTATGTTGTGTGTGGGTGTGTGTATAGGTGTGAGGCCTCAACACCTCCGTAAGCCTGTCTTTTTTCTATGGGTATGGAATGTGGGTAGGTTTTGATTTGTAGGGTTATGTGTTGCTACTATCTATATTGTTTAATTTATGATTTAACCCGGCTGGAAACAGGGTTTGTAGACGTCGTATCCACTTATTTTCATGGAACTCTAAAATTCTTCTAGTGTTATCTGCTTTGGGCTTTTCTATTCTCTCAATATATATATACAGGGTGTCTATAAAGTTCGTGTGCATTTTAAAAATTTATAACTTTATTTGTATTTTCGATAGAAATAATTTGTACAAAGGATTACAAAGAAGTAAATCTATATTTTTTAAGGTTTTATTGAAATTTTATTTCAGTTTCCACATGTCCTCCATCATTAGCAATACAAAGGCTAATACGATTTTGCAGTTCACTGAAAACATTTGCCAACTGATTTACAGTAATGCCTGAAATCACATTAGTTATTTTAGCTATACTTACAACTAGGTACATTAAACTTTATAACATTTTTACAGATTATTTCTATCGCAAATACAAATAAAGTTATAAATTTTTTAAAGTGCAAACGAACTTTATGGACACCCTGTATTTATATGTCCACGTTTTGCGTATTACTGACACATTTAATCTGGGGCTTCTGCTAAGTCATTAGACATTCGTTATAAAATCCGAAGAACGCACATCAACATTATTGGTACTGACATCTCAGCCTTCACACGCTTTGTCGCACTAAAGTTTCCTTCTTTTGCCTTTTCTGTAAATATTTGTATATTAATTGTTCGGATACCCTCTTCGCTATGCTGCCTGGACTTTACCGTCTTGGGCATGACGACAAACTACATCCGCATCCTGGGTAAGACGATAAACTACGTCCGACAGCAGGAGGTTTGGAGGAACGTTGAATCACCTCTTAATTACTGGTGTTCCCAGGTTCATCCAGACGCGGGGCGGTAGCACCTGTTAGTGTCCCACTATGAGCAAATAGATAAACCGGCAAACTGGGGTCAAAACACTATGAAAGTGTAAAAATAGGTTTAATAGCAGAAGTACATTTTGTAAAAAGTTATTACCAGAAATACATTATTACCAGCAATACATTTTTGAAAAAAATTACCAGCAATACATGTTTGAAAAAAAAATTATCAGTTATAGATTTTTTGAAAAAATATGAGAAGCAATAACTCTTTGAGGAAAAAAATATTACCAGAAGTACATTTTCGAAAAAAAATATTACAAGCTATACATTTAAAAAAAAAGATATTAACAGTCATTGATTGTCGAGGAAGAAATTTTACCAGCAATAGGATTTTGAATAAAAAATATTACCTGTAATACATTTTTGAAAGAAAAAATATATTACCAGAAATAGATTTTTGAAGAAAAAAATATTACCAGCAATAGATTTTTAAGGAAAAAAATATTACTAGCAATAAAAAAGTAGTCGGCATTAAATAACCCACTGAGGTTTATATGCCTTAAAACAAAACAAACCAAACCAAACCTAGATTTATGTATTTAAGAGCAGTACTAGACTTGCGGCGACGTCTCACTAATTTCATCGCTCTATTTCTATAAAGATATTCATGGTACATGCTCGAGTGAAATTTCCTCTATGGTACCTGGAGTTTATGAATTTAAGAGCAGTACTAGACTTGCGGCGAGGTCTCACCAATTTCACCGCTCTTTTTCGAGAAAAATGTTCATGGTACATGCTCTAGTGAAATTTCCTCGATGGTACCTGGATTTTATGAATTTAAAGGCAGTACAGGATTGGCGTTAAGGTCTCACCATTTTACAGTTTAAATTGTGAGATGTAACCTTAAGTTCTCTACTGACCGTTTCTCGTCTTGATCGTCATGTGTATCGTACATCGAGCAGCAAGGCCTCTGATCAGGAGGTATTGAGCAGCGTGGAGCGACCTCTTAACTGCAGTTGTTCTCAGCCCAGTCTTGACCCGGTGTGGCAGCACCTATTAGG
Source organism: Acanthosepion esculentum (assembly GCA_964036315.1). Classification (NCBI taxonomy): domain Eukaryota; kingdom Metazoa; phylum Mollusca; class Cephalopoda; order Sepiida; family Sepiidae; genus Acanthosepion; species Acanthosepion esculentum. The sequence goes on along the minus strand of OZ038514.1, from coordinate 62,663,008 downwards.
GCCCAAGCTATAGGCAAAATGTAAACACTAAAACTCGGGTCAAAACATGAAAATAAAAAGTACAACAGAAGAAAATACAAGCAATACGTGTTCATAATCAGAAATAAAATAACAGTAATACATTTGTGCGTTGATGGCGGGAAAAACAAGCTTGCAGTCCATGCTTTTAGAATTTTCTTAAAACTTCGAGCCCTGACCACCGCTTTACCGGTGGTAGAGAAAAATGACGTAATGCCCGTTTGAACGGTGGTTAAACAACTGTAACTATTTTTATATCTACCGTGAAACCATTACATAGCAATTATTTGCAAATTACCTTTTATTGTTCTAGTTCCTTAACCCTTTGAGCCCTGACCACCGCTTTACCGGTGTTAGAGAAAAATGACGTAATGCCCGTTTGAACGGTGGGTAAACAACTGTAACTATTTTTATATCTACCGTGAAACCATTACATAGCAATTATTTGCAAATTACCTTTTTTTGTTCTAGTTCCTTAACCCTTTGAGCCCTGACCACCGCTTTACCGGTGGTAGAGAAAAATGACGTAATGCCCGTTTGAACGGTGAGTAAACAACTGTAACTATTTTTATATCTACCGTGAAACCATTACATAGCAATTATTTGCAAATTACCTTTTATTGTTCTAGTTCCTTAACCCTTTGAGCCCTGACCACCGCTTTACCGGTGGTAGAGAAAAATGACGTAATGCCCGTTTGAACGGTGAGTAAACAACTGTAACTATTTTTATATCTACCGTGAAACCATTACATAGCAATTATTTGCAAATTACCTTTTATTGTTCTAGTTCCTTAACCCTTTGAGCCCTGACCACCGCTTTACCGGTGGTAGAGAAAAATGACGTAATGCCCGTTTGAACGGTGGGTAAACAACTGTAACTATTTTTATATCTACCGTGAAACCATTACATAGCAATTATTTGCAAATTACCTTTTATTGTTCTAGTTCCTTAACCCTTTGAGCCCTGACCACCGCTTTACCGGTGTTAGAGAAAAATGACGTAATGCCCGTTTGAACGGTGGGTAAACAACTGTAACTATTTTTATATCTACCGTGAAACCATTACATAGCAATTATTTGCAAATTACCTTTTTTTGTTCTAGTTCCTTAACCCTTTGAGCCCTGACCACCGCTTTACCGGTGGTAGAGAAAAATGACGTAATGCCCGTTTGAACGGTGAGTAAACAACTGTAACTATTTTTATATCTACCGTGAAACCATTACATAGCAATTATTTGCAAATTACCTTTTATTGTTCTAGTTCCTTAACCCTTTGAGCCCTGACCACCGCTTTACCGGTGGTAGAGAAAAATGACGTAATGCCCGTTTGAACGGTGGGTAAACAACTGTAACTATTTTTATATCTAACGTGAAACCATTACATAGCAATTATTTGCAAATTACCTTTTATTGTTCTAGTTCCTTAACCCTTTGAGCCCTGACCACCGCTTTACCGGTGTTAGAGAAAAATGACGTAATGCCCGTTTGAACGGTGGGTAAACAACTGTAACTATTTTTATATCTACCGTGAAACCATTACATAGCAATTATTTGCAAATTACCTTTTTTTGTTCTAGTTCCTTAACCCTTTGAGCCCTGACCACCGCTTTACCGGTGGTAGAGAAAAATGACGTAATGCCCGTTTGAACGGTGGGTAAACAACTGTAACTATTTTTATATCTACCGTGAAACCATTACATAGCAATTATTTGCAAATTACCTTTTATTGTTCTAGTTCCTTAACCCTTTGAGCCCTGACCACCGCTTTACCGGTGGTAGAGAAAAATGACGTAATGCCCGTTTGAACGGTGAGTAAACAACTGTAACTATTTTTATATCTACCGTGAAACCATTACATAGCAATTATTTGCAAATTACCTTTTATTGTTCTAGTTCCTTAACCCTTTGAGCCCTGACCACCGCTTTACCGGTGGTAGAGAAAAATGACGTAATGCCCGTTTGAACGGTGGGTAAACAACTGTAACTATTTTTATATCTACCGTGAAACCATTACATAGCAATTATTTGCAAATTACCTTTTATTGTTCTAGTTCCTTAACCCTTTGAGCCCTGACCACCGCTTTACCGGTGTTAGAGAAAAATGACGTAATGCCCGTTTGAACGGTGGGTAAACAACTGTAACTATTTTTATATCTACCGTGAAACCATTACATAGCAATTATTTGCAAATTACCTTTTTTTGTTCTAGTTCCTTAACCCTTTGAGCCCTGACCACCGCTTTACCGGTGGTAGAGAAAAATGACGTAATGCCCGTTTGAACGGTGAGTAAACAACTGTAACTATTTTTATATCTACCGTGAAACCATTACATAGCAATTATTTGCAAATTACCTTTTATTGTTCTAGTTCCTTAACCCTTTGAGCCCTGACCACCGCTTTACCGGTGGTAGAGAAAAATGACGTAATGCCCGTTTGAACGGTGGGTAAACAACTGTAACTATTTTTATATCTAACGTGAAACCATTACATAGCAATTATTTGCAAATTACCTTTTATTGTTCTAGTTCCTTAACCCTTTGAGCCCTGACCACCGCTTTACCGGTGGTAGAGAAAAATGACGTAATGCCCGTTTGAACGGTGAGTAAACAACTGTAACTATTTTTATATCTACCGTGAAACCATTACATAGCAATTATTTGCAAATTACCTTTTATTGTTCTAGTTCCTTAACCCTTTGAGCCCTGACCACCGCTTTACCGGTGGTAGAGAAAAATGACGTAATGCTCGTTTGAACGGTGAGTAAACAACTGTAACTATTTTTATATCTACCGTGAAACCATTACATAGCAATTATTTGCAAATTACCTTTTATTGTTCTAGTTCCTTAACCCTTTGAGCCCTGACCACCGCTTTACCGGTAGTAGAGAAAAATGACGTAATGCCCGTTTGAACGGTGAGTAAACAACTGTAACTATTTTTATATCTACCGTGAAACCATTACATAGCAATTATTTGCAAATTACCTTTTTTTGTTCTAGTTCCTTAACCCTTTGAGCCCTGACCACCGCTTTACCGGTGGTAGAGAAAAATGACGTAATGCCCGTTTGAACGGTGAGTAAACAACTGTAACTATTTTTATATCTACCGTGAAACCATTACATAGCAATTATTTGCAAATTACCTTTTATTGTACTAGTTCCTTAACCCTTTGAGCCCTGACCACCGCTTTACCGGTGGTAGAGAAAAATGACGTAATGCCCGTTTGAACGGTGGTTAAACAACTGTAACTATTTTTATATCTACGGTGAAACCATTACATAGCAATTATTTGCAAATTACCTTTTTTTGTTCTAGTTCCTTAACCCTTTGAGCCCTGACCACCGCTTTACCGGTGGTAGAGAAAAATGACGTAATGCCCGTTTGAACGGTGGGTAAACAACTGTAACTATTTTTATATCTAACGTGAAACCATTACATAGCAATTATTTGCAAATTACCTTTTTTTGTTCTAGTTCCTTAACCCTTTGAGCCCTGACCACCGCTTTACCGGTGGTAGAGAAAAATGACGTAATGCCCGTTTGAACGGTGGGTAAACAACTGTAACTATTTTTATATCTACCGTGAAACCATTACATAGCAATTATTTGCAAATTACCTTTTTTTGTTCTAGTTCCTTAACCCTTTGAGCCCTGACCACCGCTTTACAGGTGGTAGAGAAAAAATGACGTAATGCCCAGCCATAAGTTGAACAGTGCTAGAGAAAAATGACTTAATACCCAGCCACCGGTAGAAGGGTGGGTAAACACTTGTAACTGTTTTTATATCTACCGTGAAACCATTACGTAGCAATTATTTGCGAATTTTTGATTCACAAGCTCAGGCAGAAGGGTTAAAATTGTTCAGGAATGCAGGGCTCAAAAGGTTAAGCCTTCTTGCTTTCTTGTTAAATTTTATCTTTAAAAACAGAAAGGCAATGTCAATCGTTACCTTATGTTTTGTTTCTCATATTCTCCCACACTCAGTCACTCATTGAATATTAGTTTATTTATAGACATGCTTGGAGTAAAAAAAAAACGAGTCATAGTATCTAAGCTATAGTTTGGATAGTTTAGAAGACATATATGCCCGTGAGAATACAACAAGGACGACAGGGATTCGAACGCGGATCTCCGATTTCTCATTTTGAGCCGCTGTCGATTAGACCATTCTCACACCCGAGTCATGTACTAAAATAGACTCATCAGATCGAGACACTCGTTTGGATATCAGACATGATGATTCTATTTCAGAATCGTCTAAACAATCAGATATATCCAAGTGTTTTCTCAGAAAGGTTATTAAATATGGTTACAAATGGCAAAATCTTTCATCAGTTTTAATCGATTTGTTTTAGATAATTAAAAACAAAGAACGTTACCGAATAATGAAAATCACAAAACAAGAAAACAAAACAAAACCAAAAAACACTTGAAGACTTTCAACAACAGTAACAACTAAAATGTATAGCACAAAACTAGAATAATGATATAATCAAGATTTTAACATTCTACAGTCGTACAATCATTGAAGTTAAGCAAAGCCTGCTCAGTGTCAAAATGGGTGCACACTTGCGGATACCACGTACTTAAATTGGATTTGTTTTTTATCTTGTCGACAGCTCAGTATAGTAGTGTCGGTTGGGCACTGTCTGTGAAAAGAGAGCACCATGACACAATTCGCTCCTCCAGAAATTTGAAAAAGGCATGCTGTAATGTTTGGTATTCGCGCCGGAAACTCCAATAGGAAAATTTTAATGTTATTGGAACTCGGCTCTCCGATTTTCATTTCAGAGCCATTATCCATTATACATGGATAATGGCTCTGAAATGAAAATCGGAGAGCCGAGTTCCAATTCCAGTTGTGATCGTTATGTTGCATAGCCCCCTCCTTCTGGAGAGATCTTAGTCCAGGGTCATGATTCACACGTAAGGGTTGCCTTCATCTTTCTCGACCATTGAGCGACAGTTGTTTGATCGGAGATGAGAAGACATCAACAAAAGGGATTTAATATCTTACTAGATTATTGACAGGTACATCTTCTCAAGTGGGGGTTACTACACCCCTTATTAGGGAGCCGCTGCAAAACACTAAAATCTCTCACGTACAATTTCTTCGACGTGTAACAACAAAACCTCGAAAGAGACTACATCCCTATAAGTGCTTCCCACCTTCGGTTCAGTCAATCAAAATCAACTTCCCTATATTGTCTACGATCTGACTTTATAGGTCAACCTCAGAAGGTCCAAGCCAAAATATACAACCACTAAAAAATAATTGCCTGAAACTATTATTTAACAGTTATATGTGTTAATTATTAAGACTAGTAACACTAAGCATTTGGTTTGGGTTTCCGTTTGAATCATTCGTTTCTCTACTCGAATCTGTAATTTCTTTTTACTCATTTTAATATTAAAAAAAGTACTATTGATACCTGTTTTTTTACTCTTCTGCTGTTGAGAAATGTAGAAGGTACTATTATTCCATGACTGGGGGATAGATTACTCCACCTTACTCCTAGAAGTCCCAAAATAGACTAGAATTTCAGAGAGAAATGTGAGCCGCTAGTAGACTTTCGAAAATAAGTTCTCTGCAAGGACTTGCTATGTAATGTTTCACTGTAGATATAAAAAATAGTTACAACTGTTTACCCACCGTTCAAGCGGTGGCTAATCATTAAGTCACTTTTCTCTACCACTCTTTAACCAGTGACTGGGCATTACGTCATTTTTCTCTACCACTGCTAAAGCGGTGGTCAGGGCTCAAAGTTTGAAGAAAATTCTAAAAGCATGGACTTCAAGCTTGTTTTCCCCGTCATCACCCTACAAATGTATTGCTGTTATTTTTTTCTGATTAAGTAAACTTATTGCTGGTATTTTTTTTCTATTATATTTTATAATTTCAAGTTTTGACCCAAGTTTTTTGTTTACTTATTGCCTAGAGTTTGGACCCTAACAGGTGCTGCCACCCCGAGTCAAGATTGGGCGGGGAACAACTGCAGTTAAGAGGTGGCTCCCCGCTTCTCACTACCTCACGATCAGAGGCATTTCTGCTGGATATACCTTATTTTCATACACAGGACGATCAAGGTATTATAAATCATATATGATATAATTTTAATATATTATAAGTCATATATAATATAATATAAACTATTATTTAACAGTTATATGTGTTAATTATTAAGACTTGTATCACTAAGCATTTGGTTTGGGTTTCCCGTTTGAATCATTCGTTTCTCGACTCGAATCTGTAATTTCTTTTTTATTTATTTTAATATAAAAAAAAATTATCTATTCCTTTTTTTACTCTTCTTCTGATGAGAAATGTAGAAGGCTCTACTATTCGATGACTGGGGGATAGAATATTATTATTACACTCCGCCACCTATAAAAGTCCCAAAATAAACGAGAATGTCAGAGATAAATTGAACATAATCTTGTAAGCAGATAGTAAACATTCTAAAATACGTTCTCTGCAAGTAATTTCTAAGACAGCACTTAAATGATGACTTTGTTCAGACGAATCTGCCATTTCTAAATCTATCTATCTATCTATCTATCTATCTATCTATCTATCACTTCCTTTACATTTATAAAGATAACTGTTTCTCTCTCTCCATATATATATATATATATATATATATATATATATATATATATATATATATATATATATATATATATATATATATATATATATATATATATACTGCGTGCTAAATTATTATCGAGATAACTTTTTTCTAATATTTCAAAAACCCACCAATCAATTCACACAAAAATCACCGTACTGATAACAAATATGGCGCGAGTTTGTTTACATTGATTGCGCAGGTCAGTATTGACAACATTGTGTGAAGATTTTGTGTGAATTGATTGGATGGTTTTTGAAATATTAGAAGAAAAGCTATCTCGATAATAATTTGGCACGCAATGTATATGAAGAAATATGGTGTGCTATATTTACGGGATAAAGTGGTCAATATCAGAGATAAAGCGTGTGTAAATATAAAAGTTAACATTGAAGTCAACACTGTTCATATCTATCGAATTTTGTTTCGTTTCGTATCTATCTATCTATCTATCTATCTATCTATCTATCTATCTATCTTACTTTGTCCATATCTATCTTTCTATCTATCTATTTTACTTTGTCCATATCTCTCTCTCTATCTATCTATCTATCTATCTTACCTTGTCCATATCTATCTATCTATCTATCTATCTATATATCTTACTTTGTCCATATCTATCTATCTATCTATCTATCTATCTATCTATCTATCTATCTATTTTAATTTGTCCATATCTATCTATCTATCTACTTATCTCATATCTATCTAGCTCTATATATATCTATATATGGTATTCTTTTTATATCTATCCATATATCTCTCTATGGCATCCCATTCATACATATCTTCATATCTATGTGCCTACCTTTGCCTTTCAACCACCTACGCGTCTATCTCTCTTCCAAGTCTCTCATGAATTAAATATAATAACAATTTCCCAACAGGTTTTAATGAGTATTCAAGAAGTATTGCCGACCGAAAATGTATCTGGTGCAAAATTTCGACACTACATCATGCTACGTAATCAAATCTTTCCTCTTTCGATGGCTTTTATGCTTTCCCCGCGTGCGAACGTGTTATGCTCGCCGCAGCTCCGTATCATATCCAAAGAAATTACCTATGTTTGAACGCAATTTCAGCTGTTATTTTATGCACCGTGTTTGGAAAATTGCAATTAACAGTAACTCAAATAGATGACATGCGTTTTTCGACAAGCGTGTTAAATTTCCCGTACGGATGATTGTCTAAATCAGATTCGTCAATCTTCAAACCCAAGCGAATTAGTTGACACCCAAATATGGGAAGGGAATTACAACACCCACGCTGGAATAGACTTTGCTACCGGCCACTAGCCTTTGTATGCTATAATGGAAAAGAAACGTTTGTGACTGGGTCTGAAGTGAATATTTCCATGCCCAAGTTCAACCGAAGTCTCGTGTAATATTACTTAATCTTCTCAGCGGACTGTGATCGACTTAAGCTATATAGGAAAACCCTAATATATCGTTACAGTGAGCACTTCGACTTAAGTGTAAGGGTCAGCAAGCTTCCCTCAATATAACTATTGCGACTGAGTTGGTAGTTCAATCCTAACTGAGTTCTCCTTAATTGACGCAATTGTGCCACATCTAAGCCCCACTTCGTAAATCATTAGGAAATTTTCAACGTAGGGCAATGGTTATCAGACAATTTTACGCTAGATCAGTTTGCGACTAAATAGTTAGTTTGTTCCGCACTGAGTGTTCCATACGTCCGGCCTTGAGTCACATCGATGTTAAGCTAAGTACATCACTGTTTTTTTCTCGACGTGATGTAATTGTTAGCAAGCTTCTCGTGCTAGATCAGTTACGACTGAATAGTGAACTCGGTCCTCAATGGATACACAATCGTTTTAACCTACTGCCGCATCTGAACAATGCTTAGCAAATCAACATAATATTTCTTCTACAGACAAGATTCAAGAGCTACTCAAGGTAGATTGTTCAGTTCAGTTATGTGCCATACGTGATACACGCTCAGGTGATCATACACACCTGGTCACAGTCTTAAGACCAGATACAAAAGGGTTTTAAAAAAAGTATAAAATACTGTTACTTTAATCAAAATATATTTGCGAAACATTTACATTTAATTAGAAAATGTAGTTTATCAAGAAACAAATGAGCATATTTGTTTTATTTTCACACGTGGTCTTATATTTTTTTTAACCCTTTTGTATCTGGTCTTAAGATTTTGACCAGAAGTGTATATCTTTCGATACATGACTGACGTGTCAGATTTTTTCACGCTCTAGGTTGCCATTTCTTTCTGCGGTAGGCCAGTTGCCATCCAAGCCTATAGAACCTGGTCTGTTCTGTTATTTACCCATAGGTGGGTGGAGAAGAAGAGGATTGTTACCATTCCCAAGGGTATTAGGACTTAAGTGAATGTAATGGATTCAACTGGAATTCGAACTCGGCTCGCCGATTCTTCAATCCGAGTCGCTGCGTAAGTAGATAAAGTCCTTCAGGAGAGAAGATTAGTTGTTTATATCCATCTGCGTTAATAATTTGGCATATGCATCTCCCCTCATAACAACATTATATTAAACAAACATATTTCGAACCATCACATCCATGGAAAGTCAAGTCAAGTCAAGTCAAAATTACAAAGAACGAACATTATCTATGAGTTCAAATGCCCCTCAAGGAATGTGTTCCTGATCAAACCGGACTCATAAATAATTATATCGGTTACACAACCACATGCATATCCAGACGTCTTACGTTACACCTATCTGATCACAGCTCCATTAGAACCCATTTAAACACACACACAAACTTACCAGACTCCATTAGAAACATACTAGTAGAAAACACAAATATATTAACTGCATCCATCTGCAAAAAAAGTTTTAAAATAATGGAAGCTTTAATAATAAAAAAAGAAAAAGCCAACTCTTAACAATATTAACTACGAACAAGGCCACAATGTGCTAACCGTATTCGTAAATTAAAAACATCCCTACAACACACTAAGACATACACATAATGCACACACTCAATTAAACTGAAAAATCGAATCATCCTTGATAATGGCTAAAGGTATAGCCGAAAGCGCTCGGAAATATAAAACATTTGAACAGTTCTTAGACACCCTTTTTCCTGTAAAGAAAGCTCTTGTTCGTACACAAGAAAAATTAAATAAAAAGCTTAATAGTAATACCTTGTTTTTCGTTTTAAATGAAACATGCATATATATATATATATATATATATATATATATATATATATATATATACCCAAGTGTGGGATTGGTATATACGGAGTAAATTCCAATAACCAACAATTAATATTCTTTAAAGAGTGCTCAATACAGAGTAGAGCAGATATAATTATTTATTTGAATATTATAACATAAATATGTTATAAAATCACTACAAAAATAGACATTTCGTTTCGACACTTCCAGTGTCTTATCAAGTGATGATGTTGAATGTATATATATATATATATATATATATATATATATATATATATATATATATATATATATATATATATATATATGTGTGTGTGTGTGTGTGTGTGTGTGTGTGTGTGTATGTCATGGCTTCGCTTCGCAAAACGAAGATCAAGTGGGAATCTTTTCATGTCTTGTGTTTTTAAGATTTGGTTTAGTTCATGAGTTGGTTTTATACTGTATTTACTAATTATGTATGGTGTAATGAGTTGGTTAATAATTTTGGCTAATTAATAAAACGGAGTGCGTATTTGGTATATGATAGGACGGAGAAGGAAGTTAGGTGTAAGCATTTCTATTGTTCCATACATGTATCCTGGTTTGTAGACACCCATTATTTTGGGGAAGTTTTAAGTTGTCCTGTTCTGCATTGTTGGCTGTGATCAGTTTATAGATTTTCAATTTCAGTTGCTTAATAGGATTTTTGTTGACTTTTCTAAATTTGGTTTAATCGCCGAGTATTTGTTGCTATTTCGAATTATAATCAGATTTATTTAATACAACAAAGATCTTATCCGCTTTTTTTAGTTACATGATTATGGTTACGTTGTTCTTTGGCAGCGATTATTAACTGTTTTGTTAGGAGCTTGGAAAAGTGTTTTTTTTTCCTTTGTCATATCTGTTTTTTATTGCTACAGCTTTGAGCAGATCACGGATTTCTGGTTTTGTTTTTATTAGATGTTATTTAATTTTTTTGTATGTTTTGATATAACATTTCAATTTCATTTTTTTTTAATCCAATCTATTGGATTGTTTGTGAAGATGGCAGAGAAGAAAGGACTCAGCATAAACTACAAAAAGACAGAACGCATGGTCATCAGTAAAAAGGTGATCCCGAAATGCGATTTACAGGTCGGAAACATTAAAACCAACTAGACGCGGAAGTTTAAATATCTGGGAAGCGTTCTGACAGAGGACAGTAAATGCGACACTGAGATCCGTAGACGTATTGGGATGGCAAAGGACGCATTCCAAAAGTATTGCGAGACAGGAGGAATTCTTTGGTAACAAAGAAAAGAATAGTGTGCTGTTACGTGACATCTGTCCTTCTTTTTCCGGTAGCGAATGTTAGACGATTTCCTCAAAGATGAAGAAGAAACTCGAGGCGACGGAGATCTGGTTCTACAGAAGGATATCATGGACCAAACGTGTGAGCAACGATGGGATATTAGGGAGGTTGCAAACATGGAGGAGGCTTATACTTAATGTCAGGAAGAGGCAGCTGGAGTTTCCGTGACACAGAATGAGGAAGGAAGGCCTGAAGAATCTGATACTCACGGGTCGAATAGAGGGAAAAGAGACAAGGGAAAACAACGCATGATATACCTAGCGGGATTAAGCGTTGGATGACAGAACGAGCTCTGGGGAGGAAGCAGTGGCAAGAAACTTGTTGAGAGCTGCAAGGGATAGAGGGAGGTGGAGAGCCATGATCGCCTACACCCTGAAAGGACACGGCACATAGAAAGAAAGAAAAGTTTGTAGCACCGAATTCGTCTGCATGGGTCGACTAACAAACACTATGCGAATCTGGAGAGTTTTGACTGACGGTGCAGGGGGACATATTTCTTTTCAAATTATTCCTCTTCAGAATTGTTCATTTTAGCTTGTCATAAGAAATATGTGAGCCAAGAGAAAAACAACGCATGGCATGCCTGGTAAGCGGATGACAGAACTTGGTCAAACGTGTTTGGAGGAGGGACGAAACTTATTGGGAGCTACAAGGGATAGGAGGAAGTGGAGAGCCGTGATCGACTACATCCTGAAAGGACATGGCACATAAAGATGAAGAAACTTAGTTTCCTGAATTTGATATTCTTTGAAATGAAAATGTTTCAATTCAGCGAACTAACCCCATTCTAATATTCCATCTCAGACAAGTGTTTGGAGAATTTAAAAACGTGATCAACGTTTGATAAAAATGCTGATAAGATTAAGTTTAATTAATGAATAGATTCCTTTAAATTTCCTTGGAAAATATAAGACGATAACGTTAAAGACGAAGACATCCTACTCCCAAACACCGAAATATTGATTAGGCTTGCAAAATATTGGTTGTACATCGAAACAGAACCTACCCTTCTAAATGCAATTATTTTAAAACAGCTTCTGGAGTCAGCGATAGAAAAACACGAAGCTGTTCGGAAATAGGCCAGAAAATTGACGCAATTATTTATTAAAAAATAAACAGGACAAAACCTTGAATAAAATGTTTAAAATAATATTCGAGGCGCTGTTATTATTAGTGTTTCAACTAAATGAACTTAAGCGTGCTACTAGATTGGTAATTAGGTCTCACAAATTTACTTTTGGCTTGATTTGGTTTGTTTTGTTTTACGGCATTTTAACCTCAATGGATTATTTGATGGCGACAAGATTTTTATTTCTGGTAATATTTTTTTTTTAAATTATTGCTGTAAATATTTTTCATTCAAAAATGGATTACTGTTAATATTTTTTTTCCAAAATGATTTGCTGGTAAAGTTTTTTTCCAAAATATATTGCTGGTAATATTTTTTTCCATAATGCATTGTTGATAACATTTTTTTTCAAAATACATTGGTGGTAATATTTAAAAAAAAAATGTATTACTGGTAATATTTTTTTCCAAAATGCACTGCTGGTAATATTTTTCCTTCAAGAATCTATTGCTGTAAATATTTTTTCCAATAACGTATTGCTGGTAATAATGTATTACTGGTATTATAATTTTTTCTTCAAAGATTTATTGATGTTAATTTTAAAAAAAATGTATTTCTGGTATTGAAAACATATTTTTACACTTTCATAGTGTTTGACCACAGTCTGAGGGTTAACTATTTACCCAAAGCTCGGACCCTAACAGGTGCTGCCACTGCGGGTCAAGGTGGATCTGGAAACACCAGCAATTTGGAGGTGGTTCCACGTTCCTCAAAGCCTTCTGATCAGAGGCCTTGCTGTTAGATGTATTTTATTGTCATACTCAGGAGGCTTATGCGATTTGTCGTCCTTCCCAGGACGGAATTTACTTTAGAATTCGCTAGATATAACTGTTATTTCTTCTCTAACAGTCTCTTTTATTGCGGTTCTCACCTGTGGAAAACCTTCCCATGTCTTGCTTCCCTGCCACCTATAATCTTTAAATGCAACGTCAATCGACATCTTCTGTCTTTGTGAATCCCGTTCATCTGTTGTCCTTTCCTCATCAATCATTTCTGTACTCAGTTTTCTCTTTCATTTTCAACTCCTGTAAATCCTTGTGTACTATGACTCTGATCAGGAGCTTTTGAGAAGGGTAGAACCACATCATAATTGCTATTGTTCCCAGGTACACCCCGGGCACGGTTGGTAGCAGCAGCTATGGAAAAATAATTGACCCCCAAACTGAGGTCAAAAGACTATAAAAGTGTAAAAATACTTTTTTTTATAGTGAAAATACCAGCAATACATTTTTGAAAAATCATTACCAGCAATACTTCTTTGGAAAAAAAAAGATTTCTTACAAAGAATACATATTTCTATTCATACGGACGTAAAACTATTGGCGGCATTAAATAACCCACTGAGGTTGCTATGCCGTAAAACAAAATAAACACAAAACCCTGATCTACGAACTGATTTCTTACAAAGAAAAACATATTCTATTCATACAAATCTATCTTAAAAATCTTGCCGGCATTAAATAACCCAATGAGGTTTTATACCAATAAACAAAATAAACCAAATCTCTGGTCTACAAAGTGATTTCTTACAAAGAATACATATTCTATTCATACGAATCTATCCTAAAAATCTGGCCGGCATTAAATAACCCATTGAGGTTGATATGCCGTAAAACAAAGAAAACCCTAACACTAATCTAAAAACTGATTTCTTACAAAGAATGCATATTATATTCATACAAACTTATCCTAAAAATTTTGTCGGAATTAAATAATCCATATTTATCGTCATAACCAGGACGGAATTTACTTTTGACCTAGCTAGGTAAAACCGTCATTACTACGCTAACTGTCTCTTTTCCTTCGGTTCTCACCTGTGGAAAAGTCTTCCCATATCTTTCTTCTCTGCCACCCACAATCTTCAAAAATGATCTTTTCGATCCTTCACTGACCTGTTCATGGATTCTTCCTAGATGCAGTCCTCTTGGTGGCATCTACGCCTTCAAAAGGAGACCCCATGATGATCACCCTGTGTTTGGGAAAAAGGAACGTCACACGGAGCAAGACCAGTTGAATAGGGAGCCTGTTCCAGTACGGCGATGTTCTTCTTAGCCAGGAGCTGCCGGATGCTCAGGTCCTCGTTGTGCAGATGAAATGTCGAAGTGAACTCGCGTCGTCTCTTCTTGTGCACACAACGAAGCAAACGCCGCAGGATCTCTTTGTAGACTTTCTGATTGATCCTCTGGCGATTGGCGTTAGGTTTATATTTTTAAGGATCTTAGTCATCAGGAAAGCAAATAATCAGAAGGTGGGAAGTGCGAGAAAAAGAACTGTCCGAGTAATGGTAAATTTCTTTCAGAAAATTTCTTTGTTTATTGATAATTTTAGATATTCGGTTATCCGGCATTCCGAATTATTCGAACATATTATTCAACCTCTGATCTAATGTGTCCGGATAATCAAACATGTACTATATCATGTTATCTGATTCTTCATAGCCACGGGAGATCATGGAACTCCACAACTTCCATTCTTTCGAAAAGGAGAGCTGTGATAACTGCCCAAGTTGAAGTTTAACAATTTCAATATCCAATTTCTCACACCGAGGCAATAGTTATGTTTAAATGAATGTTTAAGTTGTTGGTGATTTCAACAAAAAAGCTACCCTCAAAAACCTTCAGCGTCTATATGCCGTGTATTTTCAGGAGGTTTAAGATGACGGCTCTCCCCGTTTTTCTCTCTTTTGTAGCTTTTAATAAATTTTATCTGTTCGCCATCTCCGCTAAACCCTGCTCCATAATCAAAACGGAATAGTACATTATTTATGAGTTATTAGTTGGACAGGCTAAACACTACTATGTCTCCTTTTCTTTTCTTTTTTAATCGTTATCACCGCATGTAAGGCATTAAAGCCACTAAGACACAAGGGGTTACAGGATATGGACGAATAACGGTGATAGCCCAACAAAAGCGTAATTGGTTTGTTTATGGAGTAAAAGTCAAAAGCAATTAATTTCCATTTTACATATAATAGCTTTAGTGGGGGTGTGACCGAATGTTTATTAGTGTAACATTATGAACATAAGACCCGTTTCGAAATCAGCCTGGGAAGACGATTCTAGGTTGCGGAACCATTGAAAATTACTTGAGGAACACACCATAATCTTCTGATTGAAATTGAGGAGACGGAACTTTTTTTAATCGCTATCACTCTATGCAATGCAGTAAAGCCACTAAGACACAAGGGGTTACTGGGCGTGGCAGAATTAGGAACAGAAACATTAATAATGCGCGGGAAGAGGAAAGAGCAATCAGGAGGACATTAGATAGCGATTGACATTGCATTAAAATATTTGCGGATTAAAGTTGGCTGGAAGGCATGGAACCGGAAGGAAGAAAGAAGGATGGGAAAAGACTGACATAGATAGATAGATAGATAGATAGATAGATAGATAGATAGATAGATAGATAGATAGATTTAATTTAATCGGTATCAACTGCTACAAAGCAATAAAGCAACTAAGACACAACAGGTTACCGAGCGTAGAAGAATTAGGAACAGAAACATTAATAATGAGCGGGAAGAGGAAAGAGTAATGAGGAGGAGAGTAGATAGTGATTGACATTGCATTTAATGTATTGGAGATTAAAGTTGGCTGGAAAACATGAAGCCGGAAGGGGGTACCACAAGGGAGTTGTGCGAGAAAAGAGATTGTTAGTATAAAACTTATGTTTGTGCTTTCAATAATAAAAAAAGCTACGCTTAAAAACTTTTTTCTTTTATATGCCGTGTCTTTTCCAGTGGTTGGTGATGACGGCTCTTCACATCTCTCTGTCTTTTATTTTTTCGCCATTTCCACTAACACCTGCTCCGCAGTGAAGACGGAATAGTACATACGTTATTAGCAGAAGACGATAAACGCTCATATCTCCTTTCTTTTTCTATTATTAACCGGTTTCTCCCCGTGAAAGGCGGTAAAGCCACTAAGATACAAGAGTTTACAGAACATGGAAGCATTAGGAAAATAAACGTTACTAATTAGCGGAAAGAGGAAAGAGTAATCAGGAGGAGAATGGATAGCGATTGATATTTCATTAAAATTTTTGTCTGATAAGAGTTGGCCCGAAAGCATGGAGTTCCACAAGTGAGAAGTGCGAGTGAAGAAACTGTTATCATAAAACTTACGGCTACATCTAACCAAATCAACTACAAATACAGTGTACGATCTCTCACATACGCGCAAGCGCGTGTACACACACACACATACAAACGCTCATGCTCATACATACAAAGGAGGTGGGTTGATAGCAATTGACATTGCATTTAATTATTTGCAGGTTAGAATTGGCGGGAAATCATGGAGCCAGAAGGGAGTTCCACGAGCGAGAAGTGCCATAAAAGAGACTGTTAGCATAGAACATGGTTCCATCTTGCCATTTCAACTGTACATTGATGAGATCTTGCTGCCAATCTAGTACCACGCTAAATCAAGAAATAAGTTAATTAATTAAATACTAATTAAAATCGATGTCACCCCAAGACAGTAAAGCCAAAAAGACAAAGGTTTTCAGGGTGTGCGAGACTTAGGAACAGAAACATTAATAATGAGCAGAAAGAAAAGAGAATAATCAGGTCGACAGTAGATAGTGATTGATATTGCATTTAAATTTTTGCAGATTAAAGGTGTCTAGAAAACCTGGAGCCGGAAGGGAGTTCTACAGGAGAGAAAAATATTTTTAATCTGAATAAAACAAAACAAAAAATAACATGTTCTTCTGGATTTTTCAATTTGTTGTTCTTGTGGGTGTGTGCCGATAGGATCTTCCTTTACCTGATCACCTCTGACATGTGTTAGATGAGCTTGGATCTATAATAATGTAAATGCATTACTAATGATTTTACTATGGGAATGAATTGAAAATTTGTAAAAAAAAAGAATTATCAGTGACCAGGAATTAATGCAAGTTTTTAATCAGTTTCACGCTGTGCAAGGACGTTAAGCTGTTACAACACGAAGAGTTGCAGTATGTGGAAGAATTAGGAACAGAAACATTATTAACGAGCTGGAGGAGAAAAGTCAAGTCCTATGAAAGGTCGGCTAGAGTCGTGACTCGAGTTACACGCACATGCGATTATCAGACAAACGATCAAGCCTGAAGACCGCGTGTGCGTCAAACTCAAGTCACGAACTTTATATATATATATATATCTATATATATATATATATATATATATATATATATATATATCTGTGTGTATGTATGTATGTATGTATGTATCATCCCATGCAAGGCATTAAAGCCTCTCAAACACAAAAAGTTACAGGGTGTGGAAGAATTACGGGCAGTAACATTAATAATGAGTGGAAAGAGAAAAGAGTAATCAGGAGGAAAGCAGACAGCGATTAACAATGCATTTAAATGTTTGGAGATTAAAGATGGCTGGATATCATGGAGGCAGAAGGGAGTTCCACAAACGAGAAGTGCCATAAAAGAGACTGTTAGCATAGAACATGGTTCCATCTTGCCATTTCAACTGTACATTGATGAGACCTTGCTACCAATCTAGTACCACACTAAATTAAGAAATAAGTAAATTAAATACTAATTGAGTAATAAGTTTACGATCGCAGATTATTAAAAATAATTAAGCTTTTTTTTAAAAATCGATGTCACCCCAAGCAAGACAGTAAAGCCACTAAGACAAAGGGTTTCAGGGTGTGCGAAACTTAGGAACAAAAACATTAATGATGAGCGGAAAGAGAAAAGAGTAATCAGGAGGAGAGTAGACAGCGATTAACAATGCATTTACATTTTTGGAGATTAAAGATGGCTGGAAAGCATGAAGCCGGAAGGCAGTTCCATAAGCGAGAAGAAATATATTTTAATCTGAATAAAAATAAACAGAGAATACCATTTTCCTTCAGCATTTTTCAATTTGTTGTTCTTGCGTGTGTGCGCCGATAGGAACTTCCTTTACCTGATCGCCTATGACATGGAGTTGATGTGATTAGATCGATAATAATGTAAATGAATTACTAATGATTTTATTAGGGGAATGCATTTAAAATTTGTTTAAAAAATTTTAAGCATGTTCTGAAAATCGGTATCACCCCAAGCAAGGCAGGAACGCGACTAAGACGCAATGGGTTAAAGGGTTTGAAAGAATTAGGAACAGAAACATTAATAATGAGCAGAAAGAAAAGAGAATAATCAGGTCGACCATAGAGGGCGATTGACATTGCATTTAACATTTTGCAGATTAAAGGTGTCTAGAAAACCTGGAGCCGGAAGGGAGTTCTATAAGAGAGAAAAAATATATTTAATCTGAATAAAACAAAACAAAAAAATAACATGTTCTTCTGGATTTTTCAATTTGTTGTTCTTGTGGGTGTGTGCCGATAGGATCTTCCTTTACCTGATCACCTCTGACATGTGTTAGATGAGCTTGGATCTATAATAATGTAAATGCATTACTAATGATTTTACTATGGCAATGAATTGAAAATTAGTTTTAAAAAAAGAATTATCAGTGTCCAGGAATTAATGATTTTTTAATCGGTTTGATCCCATGAGAAGGACGTAAAGCCACTAAGACACAAAGAGTTACAGGGCGTAGAAGAATGAAGAGCAAAAACATTAATACTGGGCGGGAAGAGAATCGTGTAATCAGAAGGAGAGTAGATAGCGATTGACATTGCATTTAAAATGTTGCAGGTTAAAGTTGGCTGGAAAACATGGAACCGCAAGCGAAAAGAAACTGTTACGATGCAACCAAATTCATGAAGCAACGCTTTAATTCTCTAGGGTTTTGTCACCCGATGAAGCCCGGAAACCACAACTGTCGAAATGTTATGATAACAACGAGTGTGACGAAAATCGGTATCACCCCATGCAAGGCATTAAAGCCACTAAGATACAAGGTGTTACAGGGTGTGAAAGAATTAGTAACAAAAACATTAATGATGAGCAGGAAGAGAAAAGCGTAATCTGAAGAAGAAGTAGATAGCGATTGACATTGCATTTAAAATTTTGCAGATTAAAAGGTGTCTGGAAAACCCGGAGCCGAAAGGGTGTTCCACAAGCAAGAAGAAATATTTTTAATCTGAATAAAACAAAACAGAAATGTTGAGATATTGAGTGTTTCCACGTGAGTATATGGTAATAACGAACAAACACAGTCGTAGGGGAAAATACTGGTATATTCAGAGAGGTATTTACATCAGAGAGATTAGTAGTAGAACGAACGTAGGTTAGTAGTAACAATAAGTAATAGTAATAAAGTCCAACGGTATCTTCCGGTCGATAAACGGAAGTGTAACTGATCACTACAGAAGTCTCACTCTGCACTGCACTACACTGCTACACTCCTCACAGTCTCTAGAACTACTGTTCTATTTATAATGATAGGATCAGTCTATTGTGGTTGTGAAGGTGGGTCCGCCCCAACAAGAAAATAACATGTTCTTCTGGATTTTTCAATTTGTTGTTGTTGCGGGTGTGTGTCGATATGAACTTACTTTACCTGATCCCCTATGACATGTCTTTGATGAGATTGGATCCATAATAATGTAAATGAATTACTAAACATTTTACTATGAGAATGAATTGAAAATTAGTAAAAAAGAGAATTATCAGTGTCCAGGAATTAATTAATGTTTTACAGAAAGAACCGGGCTATTAGATAGAAATGTAAATACATTTATAATGATTTTACTATAGGAAATAATCCATTATTAATCACAATCGAGAGGGGATTACTTATATATATATATATATATATATATATATATATATATATATATATATATATATAACAAACTATTTCTAATTCTAACAGTTGAAATATGATCCTTGATAATGGCTAAATGTATAGCCGAAAGCGCTCGGAAAAAAAGAACTTTCGGACAATTTTATATAATTTATCCTCTGAAAAGAAAAACTTTATTAGATCACATGAGAAATTATATAAAAAACTAAATAAAAGCACCTTGTCAGTCGTTTTAATGAAATGTGCTTGAAAGAAGGATTGCTGCCTAAATACACAAATATATATATATATATATATATATATATACATTTTTGAATTGGACATAGTCTGACAATTTATTATAGACATTTTTGATATGTTTAACGTTCTTTTTATAGATACAAGTATTTTAAGTAAATACTCTGTTCATAATAAACAGTATTAAATAACATTTACCGGACTGAAAGTCCGATAAATTTTTCAAAGAAAATTTTCGTTCTCCGACAGGAATCGAACCTGTATCCTATACGGAACAGTCATTTCACGTGACGTGCCTTAACCTATCGGCCACAGAGAAGCGCGGGTTAGCAAAGTCGATTTTACTATCTTTAAACTTAAATCTTCCATGAATCTCTTCTATTCATATCTGCTCTTAGAGTATCAAATGTAAACAAATGACGTCATACATTTTTGAATTGGACATAGTCTGACAATTTATTAAAGACATTATATATATATATATATATATATATATATATATATATATATATATATATATATATATATATATATATATATGTGTGTGTGTGTGTATGTGAAACTTGATTTGACCCTCTTCACGCGGGTTTTAATTTAGAGATTTTTTTTATTTTTTTCTCCTCATGTCTTCCAAAAGCTAAACAAAGTATTAAGAAACAGGAAGATTTCGTTAGAAAGAAAGAAAAGAGTGATGCACTTCTATGTAATATCAATCCTCCTATATGGCAGTGAATGCTGGACAATCTCCTCATGCCTTCCAAAAGCTAAACAAAGTATTAAGAAACAGGAAGATTTCGTTAGAAACAAAGAAAAGAGTGATGAACTTCTATGTAATATCAATCCTCCTCTATGGCAGTGTATGCTGGACAATCTCCTCATGTCTTCCAAAAGCTAAACAAAGTATTAAGAAACAGGAAGCTTTCGTTAGAAACAAAGAAAAGAGTGATGAACTTCTATGTAATATCAATCCTCCTATATGGCAGTGAATGCTGGACAATCTCCTGATGTCTTCCAAAAGCTAAACAAAGTATTAAGAAACAGGAAGCTTTCGTTAGAAACAAAGAAAAGAGTGATGGACTTCTATGTAATATCAATCCTCCTATATGGCAGTGAATGCTGGACAATCTCCTGATGTCTTCCAAAAGCTAAACAAAGTATTAAGAAACAGGAAGATTTCGTTAGAAACAAAGAAATGAGTGATGAACTTCTATGTAATATCAATCCTCCTATATGGCAGTGACGGCTGGACAATCTCCTCATGTCTTCCAAAAGCTAAACAAAGTATTAAGAAACAGGAAGCTTTCGTTAGAAACAAAGAAAAGAGTGATGAACTTCTATGTAATATCAATCCTCCTATATGGCAGTGAATGCTGGACAATCTCCTCATGTCTTCCAAAAGCTAAACAAAGTATTAAGAAACAGGAAGCTTTCGTTAGAAACAAAGAAAAGAGTGATGAACTTCTATGTAATATCAATCCTCCTATATGGCAGTGAATGCTGGAGACTTTAAGCAGCAGAAATGTCGTTCTACAGGAAGATGCTGGGAATAAAATGCGCTGAACATGAGAAATTATGACGTTTTAGGGAAAATGTAAACAAAAAGAATCCCTATACTTAAAATCTGAAAAAAAAACTTGATATTTGTAAGGAATAATATTAAGGACAGAGGGCTTGTAAAATATGATACTCAAAGCACCGATTGAAGGCAAGAGGGATAGAGGAAAACAATGCATTATCTACCTAGCGAGCTTGAATAAAACGATGGCGCTAAGTTTATTAAGCGTTAGAAAGGACAGGCAATTGTGGAGAACCGGGATCAGCAATGGAATGGACATGGTACGTCGAATAAGGTAATGGTGGAGAGTCATGATCAGCAATGGAATTGACATGGCACGTAGAATAAGGTAATGGTGGAGAGCCATGATCTGCAATGGAATGGACATGGTACGTAGAATAAGGTAAGGGTGGAGAGTCATGATCTGCAATGGAATGGACATGGCACGTAGAATAAGGTAATGGTGGAGAGTCATGATCAGCAATGGAATGGACATGGTACGTAGAATAAGGTAATGGTGGAGAGCCATGATCAGCAATGGAATGGACATGGCACGTAGAAGAAGAATGATCTTGAGTAAACGGATGGAGGAACAAGATTTACGAAAGAAAGAAACAGATAGCATTTATTAATATGACAGGAAATTGTGGAGAGCCGTAATCACCAATGATTTGAAGGGGCATGTAACGTAGAAGAATTACCTTGATTAAATGGAGAGCGGATTATGATTTACGTGAGAAATGAACAGACAGCATTTATTTAGAACTATAAATGAGAGGTAATCGTGGAGAGTCGGATCAGCAATGTCCTGAAGTGGCACGGCACGTATAAGAAAAAGAATAATCTTAAGCAAATGGAGGGCGGAGAAAATATACGGGAGAAATAATTATACATCATTTATTAAGCGCTAAAAATGACTGGAAATTGAGGAGAGCCGTGATCATCAATAATCTGAAGGGACACGGAACCTCGAAAATTGATCTTGAATAAATGGAGGTCGGAATAAGATTTACCAGTGA